>QLNU02002125.1:4692-26862 GCA_006491805.2 Dysdera silvatica | reverse complement strand
AAAACCGAACAGTACCTATGTAGGCAGATTATTTTCCTCAACGTTGGAGTTGCTGTGGCCTGAATGTGTGCAACGCAACAATGTGCTTGTGTTTATAACAGATGCAGCACCTCGCATTGTGAAAGCTGCAAATGCTATAAAAGTATTTTTTCCAAAGCTAATTCACGTAACATATTTGGCACATGCATTTCACAGGGTTGCTGAAGACATCCATGAAAAATTCCCTACTGTGGATAAATTAATTGCGACGGTGAAAAAAGTTTTTCTAATATCTCCTTCAAGAATTTACTATTTTCAAGAAAAATATTCTGACATTCCTTTGCCACCCAAACCAGTCGTAACACGATGGGGAACATGGCTTGAAGCCGCTGCTTATTACTGCCACCATTTTGAAAAGATAAAATAATTCGTGGATGGACTGAATTCGAATGAAACCTACAAATTATGTATGAGAGCGAATTATTCTTATATTGTGGTAATACAAATTTTACTGTTGGTGGAGCCGAATAGTAAATTTGTACACTGCCCCTGAAAGGAAAAAAGAGGGATATGGCAGAAACAGGGGAGATCTTAGCCTAGAGGGAGATTAATTTTAATCGAGATAAGCGGACCCCGCAGAAAACGATGACTTCGTATTATTTGGAACGCTCTAATAAACGTAATGTTGCGCCACGTAGATATGGTTAAACGAAAATTTGTTGTTTGGGTTTCTTAAGGCGCAAGGACCGCAATACACATGCTACGCCGGGACGTACCGTTATTTAAAGAATCTGAACATGTGCCGTAAAAAGGGAAGAAACCCCTGGACTACGGTGGGCAGAAAAAAAACGCATTCTACGATATCACTAGGAATCGAACCCGGGTTAATTGCACGATATTTGTTGCCACTACTCCACCGTAAGGCAGTGGTCTTAAATTTTTCCGAAAAATCTAAAACTCTTTGGTCAAAGGGAACCAAACTCTGAACTACGATGTGCAGCTAGTCGTCTTATTTATGTTTATTCACATCATTCGTTTTTTTCACATCAATGGCAATTACTGAAATTAATCACTCTAATTACTTGCCGCCGACTTTGATGCCCTTTGCCATTTCTAATGGAGAATCCATTCTTTAATCTACCCAAATTTATCCAAATTAGTGAAAACGAAATTTAACATTATGGCAACGTTCGCATCGACGTAGAGTTTTCAAAATTATGGGTGGAGCCCAAGCTCACATTATGTACATTTATACATTACAATATATGTAAAATTGCAATTTATTTCAAATTATTGGGGGCGTATAACTTACGCCCACATGAACGAAGTGTCTGTGTTATTTCAGTACCCCGCCATCTGTTCGCACTTCTTTCGCTTTTGGTTTTACGGCTCAAAGACTACAGTGGTCATGCTGCGCCGGGACCTACTGTTTTCCGAGGAATCCGAACCTCTTAAGGCCTAGGGAACCAAACCCCGGACTACAGTGAGCAGTGCGATCTTTATGAGATCTCTGAGTAAGCGTTCTTTTTGCACTGCTGGGAGTCGAACCCGGATTAGCCGCGCAATAGGAGAACGCGTTACCACACTGCGCCACCGCAGGGCTGCCTGTTTTGCCTTCATCTGGACAGCGTTGATAGAACGTTGGCACTGCTACAGGCTACTGCACCGTGGACTGCGTACGAGAGTTCGTTTGTTAAGGTATTATTACCCTCCGCAGGGATAACACAATTGCCAAATATGGTCAACACAAGAAAGCCTCCGGGGCGAGAATTTTGTGAGTTTTCGTGGGGGAATTTATTATACTATAATTTTTGCCACCCACGTATTAATTACAGCTCAAACTAGAGCTTGTGTAATTTTGGAGAAAAAGAGACGCTTTCCCCATCCTGGATTCGAACCAGGGTCCCTCCGTTTAGCCCGGAGTGTCTTGGACCGCCTTTATACAGGATCCCCCTGATGCTAAACAAATCAGCGCCTGCGGCTACAATAGGCTCATGGACATAGAGACTGGCGTGCTGATTGGCAACAAGTGGTGTTTTCTGATGAATCCTGCTTTAATTTGGGGTACAGTGATGGCCGCATCTGTGTTAGACGCTATACCGGTGAACGCCACCTTCCGGAGTGCATTATCCAACGTCATAATGGACGAACCCCCAGCGTTAGGGTCTGGGGTAATCTTAACAGCAACCGGTACATCAATGAAGTTCTGGAGCCCGAAGTTGTTCCCTTCCTTCAAGGCATTCCCGGAGCTGTATTTCAACAGGACAATGCCCGTCCACATATTGCCAGGAATGTTCAATACTTCTTTTCATCACAACAGATACAGCTTCTTCCTTGGCCTGCCTATTCGCCGGATATGTCACCGATTGAACATGTGTGGGATTTTGTTGGTCGGCGTCTCGCTCGTGATCCTCGTCCCATAGCTACTACAGATGAACTTTGGGGTCGCATATAAGCAACCTGGAATGCTCTTCCTCAGGCACACATTCAACATCTGTTTGATTCCATGCCACGTCGTATAGCATCACTTATTGCAGCGCGTGGTGGCTTCACCAAATACTGATTTTCGACATGCAATATTATTTTTTTGCTTTGTAATTTTAATCGTTTATTTGTATCAGTACAGGTCGTTTGTACATTAAATTTCATTCAATTCGGACGAGTCTTTCATGATGTTGCAATTTTTACAAACATGAGTATAACTTATAGCTAACATTTTACACAGCAGAATGCAGCACTGTTTTGCACATCTAGTTGTAACATTAACCCATTTTCACCGAATTTTGAGTTGTAACACTTTCGTCGCAAGGGTGCGATATTTTGTTAGTTTATTTGATTGAACTTGATAATTAAAGGGACAATAAAATACAGTAAACCCCACTTAATCAGATCACGGATAATAGAATACCCCGCATATAAGAACAAAATATACAGAATCAAATTATTTCCACATTGGAATTATTTTAAATTTTCCCTGCTTAGACAATAATCTCCATGAACCATCCTTGGATAATCATATAAAGACTACATAATGCGTTTATTTTGAAAATCAACGCGTAAACAAGGAGAACAAGTGTGTAGAGGAAAATTTCTATTTACGATCATGTCTTCCCTTCAGTGCATCGTATTTGCCTAGAGTGCCGTTAACTCAGATTCGACACTCAACGGTGCCGAAATAGAATGCTGACAGAAAAATTGCTTACTGTAGACCGGAGGTTGATTCCCTAGGCCTTAACACAGAGGTCTTTAGCCCGCGGCTCGTGGGCCACTTGCGGCCCGCCTGTTCATGAAAAAATACAAACTGTTTCACACAAAACTACTGCCCCTTGCTTCTTTTAAGTCTTAATTAATGTATTTTATTCCATTCACTTTTCGTAGTAAGTATCTTAAAACGTAGGAGAACTAAAGTAATGCATGATTTTTCCTCAATCGTGTTTTACTTTAGTTTTCTAACGTATATGGACATTGGGAGTAGTTTCATTTATTTGCAGTGTAATAATGATTTTAAAAGAATTCAACTTAGGGTTCATTGAATTCTAACTTTTTCCTGTATGTATGTATGTATATATATATATATATATATATATATATATAGGAGAAAGTGGGGCAACTTGACGTGCTGGGCAAGATGACGAATTGCATTTATTTTACATATTTATCACTATATGGCATCCCTGGTACCGCGTAATCGAAGAATTACTTCTTTATGACAGCCTTCTTACCACTCGTCGTTTTGATGTGAGTGAAGATTATAGTTTTTACATGCTTCAAAGTTTTCTGTTAACCTTTGGGAAAGTTTAAGATAAGCTATAGATTTATGTGATAACTGTAAATTGATTTCAATTGTAATATTAGCTTAGTTTAGTAGTATTGAAACTTGCACTTTTTTTTTTTACCATTTTGGCTATTAACAAAAAGTTACTAATGTGAAATACTAAGAGGCACTGTTAGGGGCAACTTGGCGAATTCGCCATCTTGCCCCATTATATGAATAGTGGGGCAACTTGACGAATTCGTCATCTTGTTCTATTATATTAATATTGTGGCATTGCCCCAGTTTTCGATACTTTGAGTAAATTATTACATTTTTTATTAATAACTTATTATTAGGTAATTATATTTATTATTATATTAATTTATATTCTTATTGTCCTTATTACATTATTTTATGTTAGCCTATTCTAAGGCAGCATCAATGGGAATAGCAATAAATAGATATCAAGCAGCAGGAATCGCCCCAGTCAATGGATACATTTTCAATGATGCTGATTTTGCAGCCGCAATTACTACAGAAAGGACCGAAGAACACGAGAAAGAATGCATTCAAGAAATGTGTGATCCAATCTCAGAGCAGATTGATGCGGACAAAGAAAGATTGCAAGAAAATGCCTCTAGTACGATTGTTCAACGATCTATGGCACCTCCCTGGGCAGTACTGACTGCCCCACCCGATTGCTCAGAGAGCAAACCCGAAACAAAAACGCACAGCAAAATTGACGACAATTTTAAAAGCAATCTTAGAGATTTTACTGTTAAAAAAGGCCAAACAGCTAGCTGCAAATAAGAAAATAACGCTCACAAAGAGAAAGTTAAATTTCGTAAATCTGTTTAAAAGGAAAACTGTAAAAAATACGCACGAAAGCTTATCAATTAAAAATTAATCAATTAATTAAAACTTATCAATTAAAAAGCTTATCAATTGAACAATTAAATTCATTTAATTGTTCTGGATGCAATGAGACCTACACTAATCCTCCGCAGGAAGGCTGGATTCAGTGTAAAGTGTGCCAAAAATGGTGGCATAAACTATGCACAAACTATGAGCAGTTGGGCGATTACATTTGCGATCACCACTAAAACGTTTTAGGGGAATATGGGTAAGAATTGGGTTCGCCAACTTGCCCTCATATGGTTCGTCATCATGCCCCTGGTGTGGGGCAAGACAACAAATTATGTTTTTTTTTCTTTATGTAGTTGCTTTTTTTGGGAATTAGCAAGTTTGAAATATTCATTAAAATTTTGCATTTTAAAATCTGGTATCACTTTATAAGTCGAACCCCACCCCCCCCTCAGAAAAAAATTAAATTAAAATTTGCGGAAAACGTAGGGAGTGTTTACAATCAATTTTGTGCTAAAACTAACGAATACAATTTCATTGATTCAGCTTCCGAAGTGCCACAGAAAATCACAGGGGGAAGGGGGTTATGATTACCGTACGTACATTATGTTAAGATAGAAATAGCGAGATGTTTTTGCGAATTATTTTATTTGACAACGAAATTTTTATTCCCAATGTTTTATTTTGCAGGATAGTGGGGGGAGCTGCTTCACGAGATTTTTCAGAATTTCAAATTGAGACAAAAACGGGAGATACGTTTAATTTTACAAACCACGATTATGTATTAAAAAAAAAAACAAAAAAAAACCGCGGACTTTTAAGGTTTTATGCTCTGGACACTTGCCCATACATAAATCCGGAGTCCCCCCCCTCCCATCCCAAAAAAAAAATCAACGAAAAATATAGATGGAGGGCGCTTATTAGGAATTTTCTGCCAGAGAAAATAAGAATTCCCTCGATCCGTCTGAACTCTACGACTATGACAGAAAATCGCGGAATACCTGGGAATGGGTGTCGGAATGGGGGGAGGGTTCACTATTATTATTATTACAAAAAAATGTATGAATAAATTTATTTTAATGACAAAAAAAAATTCCCGATGTTGTGGGGTGGGGTGAACGCTTTTCCAGCGAAAACGAATCGACGAAATTCAACGATAGACTGCATTAAAAAAAAATTCTCTGCCTTTGAGATTTTATGCTCTGAACACTTGCCCATACATAAATCCGGAGTCCTTCCCCCTAAAAAAATGTAACAAAAAATTACGGAAAATGTAGGGGGGAAGGCGTTTATTAGGAATTTTCTGCTAGAAGAAATAAGAATTCTGTCGATCCGTGGCAGAAAATAGCGGAATACTTGGATTGGGGGGGGGTCTGCGATTACCGTGTGTGCATTAAATTTAAAAAAAAATGAATTAATATTGAAAAGTAGACAAAAACATTGCTTTCTGCAGACCGGATGTCACTAAAATAAATTTATAACAAAAAATGTTGCATGATGTTATTTTCCTTTCTTCCACACAAAACGTATGTTGTAAAACTCTTCGAGTATTGAACTGACGAAAAAAAAACGACGATCAAATTATGAAAAGATCGATATTAAATTGATCGAAATGCCCGTTGCAGCATATGTATTTAATATTTCTGCGTTCGGTAGCACCTGAATCCTGGGTTCATATCCCACCGAACGCAGAAATATTTATTTTCTTTCGAACGTTTCACCATCTAATCACGCCATACCATCGGTGTTGGTATCACTACGCCAATAAACGTTGATTGATATTGTTTGATTTAATCTGCGTAGTGTTCGATTTATTTAAATACATGTACTGCAACGGGCATTTCGATCAATTTAATACCAGTCTCTTTGCAATTTGGTTTAAATAGTAGTCCATGTACTACACCATTCTGCGAAATAACTGGCAACAGTATATATACGTTCGTAAAGAGATTATATATTGTCCTTCGTAGCTCAGTGGGTAGAGCCTCCGCCCGGCAAGTGGAAGGTCGTGGGTTCAGGTCCCACCGAAGGCAGAAATATTTATTTTCTTTCGATCGTTTCACCATCTAATCACGCCATACCATCGGCGTTGGTATCACTACGCCAATAAACGTTGATTGATGTTGTAGCTTTTTACATGTTGAGACGTGTATTTTGGGTCACTGTCAATGTTGAGAAATCCAACGACCGCGAATTTTCCTCTTGGTATGGGGTAGCATATGATTTTTAAGTATATCACAATATTTCAAGCCATCCATGTTTCCATTACACGAACTAGAGGTCACCCAATGGCGGAAGAAACGCCTCCATCATGATTGTTGGTTGGAACTTAATATTTAACAGCGTTTCTTTTGTTTGGAAGGCGCCAAACATACTGAATTCCATCAAATGAGAAAAGATTAAACTTGATTTCATCACTCCAGAGGACAGACGACCAGTTCTTAGTAGTCCAGTTTCGATATTTTTGGGCAAAGCTAAGTCGAGCCTTTCTATTCTGTTCAGGTTTTGGCGCAGTATAGCCCAGATGCTCTTGCGCCATAAAAAAGCCAAACAATCAATCAATCTTTTCAGGTATAAGAGGTTTATTGCTTGGCCGGCGGCCATTTAAATTTGTTTCGTTTAGACGTCTTTTTATGGTTTTACTTTATAATTTTCCTGTAAACCATCTTTTATGTCTACAGCAGTCATACTGGGATTAGCTACAGATTTCCTCCTGAGTATTTTATCAGCCCTGCTGAACGTTTTTCGTAGCCGTCTGGACATAGAATTATTGGATACAGTTCTCTTCTTATATCGAAAACTTTATTCCACACACTTACAATTTGTCTGGATAGATTGAAATCACGAGCTACACTTGCTTGTCAGCAACCTTCTCTTAAAGCTACAATTAAAGCTTTTTTTTTTTTTAAAGAGTATTGCTTTTCTTTTGGCATGCCGTCACAATCAAAATGACTAATAGAAAATGTTTGCAAAATATAACACAGGATTTAAGTATATCAAAAGCAAATTACTAATTAGCATGTAAAAACACTTTTGAACGAATTTTCTTATTTGAACTGAAAGAAAAGGCAATTACTTACGCAGCGCTGGTTTTTTGTTATTGTACAATGTGCACCTCCGCAGTGAATCACGACATATCCCTATGCAAGTGAATGCTTTAATATAGATTGCGCTGGTGAACAAAAATTCTCTGCCAAAATATATATTCAGTCACAGTGGCGAATCTTGAAAATATTTTTGGGTGGGTATGCAAAATTAATATAGAGACTTAAGGGGAAAATATCAACGAAGTCTGATCCAGGAGGGCGCACCCCTTGAGTCACCTTTATTCAGCCTTCATATTGTTGATACAGTAGTGCGGCCCGCCGGTCTACAAAAATAAGCAAAATTGGCCCTTGGACTGAAAAAGGTTGAAGACCCCTGTTTTACGATGATTAACAAACATACGAGAAAAGTTACGAATTCTTCCAAGCTGGTGCCGAAATCATGGCCGGAATGTTATAATGCCGCCCGGTGCGAACCCGAAATTTGCCCCCCGCTAAATATTGTTTTCAAAATAATACCTTTTGTAGCGCAGTTGGATTTTTTTAAGGGATCTTCTCAATAGACAACTAAATATTACAAGGCAGCAGCCCCGTAGCTAGACGCTTGTTACGGGGGGGAAGCTTAAAATTCGTAAATGTTTTTATGTATTTTATTAATATATTTAGTAATACTAAATATGTAAGCAGAATAATATATTTAACGTTAATAAATAAATTTCTTAATGTAAATTTTGCATTAAAAACTTTAGTATACCCCTTTATAATTTCCCCTGTCCTTATTATAAATTACGTGAAGACTCAAACTTCTGTAAAAAAAAATTATATACAGAAGATCTAAGTCTGTTCACGAAAAGAAATCCGATGGTATAATTATAAATAACAGGAGGTGACGTCACAAACCGGCTCACCACTTACAGCAAAGTAGGACTCCAATCTCAAAACTTGTTGGCAGTCGCCAAAAACGAGTGTAAAACTTGGAGTCTAACCTTGTTGTAAGCGTCTAGCCGGTTTGTGACGTCAGCTTCCGATATTTCTGACTGCACCATCGGACTTCTTTTTGTGGACAGACAGTAGGCCTACCGTAGAAGCTATTTTGAATACATTTTTAACATCAAAGAGCACTTTCCACTGTCATATACAATTTCATACAAAATAGAATTCTATAACATTCCATTTTGGGAAAAAAATCTTTTCTCGGGAGGGGGGCTCAACCCCTATAGTCCCAGCCTGGCTACGGCTCTACAAGGCGGAAAACCAGGATAGCAATTAAAATTTCCTTACAACAAATAACATGCAACTAAACGAGGGCTTTTTCTGATGAACCAAAAATTAAATTGTTTTAATATGCAAATTACACGAGTTTCAATAATCTGGAATGTCCTCTGTACAGTCAAATAAGTTCGTCCATTTCCATGTCATTTTTACTTTCCTAATTTCTTACTTGCAGTGTCATATTGTGATTTTGTTGAAAAAAAGCTTTTCACATTCTTACACACTGACTTAATAAAACATATTATAGTGATGAATAAGGGATAATAATAGAAGGATGATAAATTTATTAAAAAATTAAGGTTTGAAACACTTCAACTATTAAAAATTGAATATCATATCAAAATTTTAACTTCGGGTCGTTAGACCATTTTGCCCACCCCCAATCCGTCTGTACGTAGATTTTACACTTACAGCTCAGCAGTGCCGGATTTACGTTAGGCCCAGGCCCCACTAATTTAGGGACCCCGCAGAGACCTTGCAGGTTGCCTGGTATTATTGCAGTTTAAACGTTTTTATAATCCTGTTTATTTACAATTGTCCCAAAAATGTTCATTACTAATGAACCTGAATATTGAAATAATGAACTTTAAAAAACCTCATAACTTATTGTCTGAATATTGCAAAGGCCACATTCTTTAGGGGCCTATTTCTATCCTTCCCACACTGGGCTCATTAAACTTAATTCGACACTGTAGCTCAGTCAAGACCGTGGCCAGAATTTAATTTCGGGGTGGGGGGGGATAAAAAATTTTACTGCATGTATTGATACAACCACAGCCAAGTCCCATTAAAATTTATTATTATTAGATCCGAAAGTATGCATTATTACTTTAAGGAAGACAAAATAATTAAAAGATTCTCGACTCGTAAATCAGGCCCGTAGTTAAAACTTGTTACATAGGGGGGATCTGAAAGTTACAGGAGGTTTACAATTCGTCAATATTTTGATGTATTTAGTCAATATATTTAACAATACTAAATATCCAAGTAGACTCACATATTTAACATTAATGAATACATTTCTTAACGTAAATTTTGCATTGAAAACTTATGGAAGTACACTAAAAACGTGTAATTCCCCTTAACCTTATTATAGAGTAGATGACAACTCAAACTTCTATAAAAACATGATATACAGAAGATCTACCTTAGAAATCGATTATGAATATATTTTTAATATCAAAGAACTATTTCCATCGCCATGTACAATTTTATACAAGACAAAAACTTTCAAATTCGAAAATAATTTATTTTGAAAAACTATTTTCCGGAGTGGGGGCTCAACACTTACTATACCTATTCTGGGTGCGACGTTGCTTTTATGGGGGCACAGGACCTTTGAATGTATTTGGCCAACACGAAACTGCACCATTTTTAAGAATTTATAACATCAAAGTTATCCAATGAAAAACTTAGAAATTTTAATCATGTATTGAATGTAATTTCGTCTTTATATACAAGTTTTAATGAATATATGATTTAATATTTTCCATTTTAGAAATATAATCATGTAGGTCAAGGTTTAAGCTCAAAAATTACAGCATGTATACAGTGCGCACAAGATTTAAGATCAATATTGTTTGGATGTAATGGTTTCTTTGGATGTTTTATGGCGCAAGAGCAATTCAGCTATACAGCAAATAAGATTAATAAAGCCATAAAATGAATAAAAAAGAAATAACATTTAGCATTAAAAAAATTACTAAAATTTCAATTTTTGAATTATCGATTTTACGAAAATATTAGTTATCAAAAGTGAATTTTAAAAAAGTATGCACAATATATTTTCAAAATATTAGGTTTATGTCATGCGTGATGTAAAGTTTAATATGTATGGCAAATTTCTTATTCACATGACAAGTGGATCTCCAGAAATGGTGCGCAAAGTTGCAAAATCTTCATTTTGAGAAAATTGATGTTGAAAATATATATTTTAAAGGGATACGTTTCGTGTAATTTCTCACGAAATAATGGACGGATTTAAAAGCGATTTGTCTTAAAACGTTCATAAGACTTCGGCGTGATTTTTAAAAGTGTTTACAAAAAATTATATTTTTGAAATTTTAATGGTCCTGTGACCCCTTAAGGGCATTCGATTTGGGAAATCGAAAATCGACAGTTAAAATTATGTTAGGCGCGTTCAACAGAAACAAAATAATGTGAACATAGATCCGGATGTTCCCTCCCGTAGGTACACGTGATCCAATAACAAAATCGACTGCTCATGGAGTCCAAAGCACTTAGAGTCAAATTACGCAGGAAAAAAGTGATCATCAAAGCGATCGCAAGAAAATAAATGGCGTTAAAATATGAAATAATAATCATTAAAAAAATATGTATATATATATATCTCGATCGTTGGCTAAAACGAACATTATAAACAAACGCCGTCATAGTTAACATAAATATAGGCATGCATTATTTTCGCTTTGAAATACGCATATTTTACAATGACGATTCATTTTTTTTTATAAACAATTAAGTTTATAAAGTACTTACCTTATTTTGTTTATATCCATCCCATATTTTGTTTCTTTTTATCAGGTTACAGCATCCGAAGAAATACGTCTTATTATTGTCTTCAAAATAATATTCACGCCGAGCATTGTCCAAATATGTACTACATCCATTCCGTTCATTTAGGGATACAGAAAAATAAAATATCTATATTTTGATGTTTCAACCAAGTAACTAGATTTCACAAATTTTCGATTGATCTTTGATACAAAAAGCCGACGACGCCACACAACAGCTGATAGCAAATAGACACTGACTCATGCCTGGACAGTGTTGCCAACTTCGAAAAGTAAAATGGCCGTGAATTGCTGATACAAAACCGCTGTTTAGTCGTTCAGAATCGCTAAAAAAATCGTTTTCCCCCGCATTAAAAATTTTTTTTTTCAAATTAAGAATTGTTTTAATAGGTGTACCCATAATTCGAAATTTAAGAGGTTGTACATATATATACCAAAATTATAATATCATTATGACATACACAGGGCCGTTTCTACCATTAGGCCAGAGTAGGCGACCGCTTAGGGCCACAAATTTTTAGGGGTTTAAACATTAATTTCTCTGAGACCGCATCACATGGTCGTCATTACATCTTACTTTAGCCCCAAATTCGGAAATCTTGAATTGGTACGCTACTGAGTGGTGTATATATCAGGGGTAGGTA
The DNA here is from genome assembly GCA_006491805.2 of Dysdera silvatica. Classification (NCBI taxonomy): domain Eukaryota; kingdom Metazoa; phylum Arthropoda; class Arachnida; order Araneae; family Dysderidae; genus Dysdera; species Dysdera silvatica. The sequence goes on along the minus strand of QLNU02002125.1, from coordinate 14,771 downwards.
ATCTCAGATGGATTAACATTTTTTTAAATAGGTTTTCGCTGTTATTGTTTTTCTTTTTATGCACAGAGTTTAGAAATGTAATCTTTGACAAAACAAGAAAAGAAAAAAACTATTCGCAGTCTTTTAATCGAAAAGAAAGCTTTCGGCTCTTTCAGTTTGGAGTTATTTATGAGAGTAATAGCCAAACATGTTAACTGGTCGATAATCCCACACATCCACTAATGGTGGATCCAGAATCTTTCAAGGTGGGGGTGGGGTGATTTGTTTCCGATTACTGTTTTTAGCCAAGTGTCAGGTATTTTTCATTTCATTTCCTTTCCATGATATAATCCTGGCCCAAGGACGGATGGCGATCGCCCCATGACCTCCCCCCACACCTTTGGATCCACTCGTGACATTTACCGAAGGTAATTTTAGATTCGACAGACATTCTATCGTCAAAGCGCCAATAAATAAAGCCATGATGCGATAAGAAAAGCACTGCAGTGAAGCCATCACATATAGAGCGGGGGATTTCTGGCGAGAGGCCAAATCCAGCGGTGGCTGCAGACAGGTATCGAATTTCCTTACAGGCTTGGACACAGAGCCCGCTTACTGACTAGGCCCCAGTTGAAAGTGGGGGGTGGGGGCCCAAATTGCATTTGTTTTGTTTTTTAGAAGTTGATTTTTGATGGTTATTCACTTTTGATCAGTATCTAGTAGATTTTTAAGTAAAAGCTTATTTTTTTGGTGGGGCTATTTTGGAAAGTTCACCCTAAATCTGAAGAGATTAAATCTGTCACTGCGCGTAAAGTGGGCCCCCATCTGATATTGTGCCTATAGGCCCCATTTGTCTTAATCAGAGCTGAAAATTAGAGACAAAGAGTACGTGTTAAATTAATAAATTATTCCTGTATTATCTTATAAATTAAATCCATGGTAGATACATTTTGTACACTGAATCAAGGAGATTGAGAAATTCTCCAAAGTTTATTTTTCACATGGCCGGATATGAAATAATATTAGGTCAGGAAGTGTTCAACTATCATGTAAGTACCTTAATGTGGGGGGGGGTGCTTATTTTTCTACGTTAGGTAATGTTAATTTTTGTTTACCCGTGGGAGGGCGTTGAAATGGCCAAAATATTGCTTAATTAATACTTGAACCTTCCCCTCTCCCTTTGTCTTGTCTCTCTCTCTCTGCTTCGTGGGTTTTTTTTTGTTTTTTTTTTCACAAAAGTATGTATATACAAAGTACATAATGTATTTTGTTGAGGAAGACAAACAAATGCATGTATTGCAGTATATCTCATAAAACTGACGCAATTCATATTCCCCCTTCAATTTCAAAACAAGAAATGCCTTCTACTTGTGGGTCTCCTCAATGGCCTTTATTTTTATGCCGTCGGCGTAATGCCTACATGTGTGCCTATACCAGAGTACTTCTAGGGGCTGATTAGCAGAGTACTTCTGGGGGGCGCTGAGAAAAATTATTACCTCCTTCCCAAAGTTGTCGAGAATTTTAATGAATGTACAAGATACTAAAACGCTACAAAAATAATTGATCTGCTTGACAATTAGTAATGAGCTAAAAAGCACCTTATTTTAAATTGCGGTTGTAAAACTTTTGGAAGTAAATGCATACAGGTTAGGACAAATCAAATTTTAAACGGCTGGGGGGGGCTCGGGCCCCTCTGCTATATGGGCGCCCACGTATGTACTGCATATACACTACATTGTAGTCTATAAGTGCGCAGTAGCATTATTCATTTTCTATACGATGTTGTTTAGTTTATTTATTAATTAAGTAATTAATTATCAAAACGGAACAAAGAAACACGAAATGAACACTTTCGGAATGGCGACTTTTATATAGAATTGCATAACAAATGTCGTTGTTCCTGTTGGCGTTTACATTCGATAGGAATTGAAAACACTTTTCTGTTAATGACAAATTTGTTAAAAATGATATAGAACAGTGCTTTCCACACTATGGGGGTGTGGCGTGAAACGTTTTTGATTTGTTTGTTTGTTTGGATTTTTTATGGCGCAAGAGCATCTGGGCTATACTGCGCCAAAAAATGTTTTTGAAGTATACGTCTTTTCAGAAACATTTTGAAAAATTGAAAATGAACTTTATAAAAAAATGTGGTTTCTGTGGAAGCCAAACACGTATCCAGGGTTTTTCCTTTCGGCAGTGGCGCACCCACATGGGGTGCCGAGGGTGCCCGGACCCCTCCCTTGGGGTAACGAAGCGAAAAATTACGCCAACATACACTGGTAAATTATTTTTTTAAAAAAGGGTAAGGTTAAGAGTAGTGACGTTCCCAACAACATTTCCCTAAACTCTGGTGACATTAATGGAACTGCTGTTGAAGCAAGAAACAACAGTGGCCCGGAGCTGTCTTCAAATGCTTTCCATGAGGTGAAGGTAGACCCAAGCCCAATATCAAACGTAGTTAACATGGAAATTCTAGCTGCAGACATTTCTAATTATGTCAGGAAATCGAATCTTACTGATGGATATAGAATGGTAGTGCTAAAAAATCTTTGAGAACCATGTACAAATTAAAATTTCCCCACTACTGTCAATTCTGTATTAAATCAAGGAAAACCTCGCCACAGCCGGAAGTTCTGCTCATCTTGGCTAAGCAAGCATAACTGGCTAGTTTATTCAAAGATAGAAGACAGTGCCTATTGCAATTTTTGTGGTCTCTTTCACCCCAAAAAGCCCGTTTATGGTAGATACAAGCCACAGATAAATTTATTCTATCATATGGATTCAGTTCTCAAAGCCGATGAGTTTTTAAGGGTCACGGAACGAAAAGGGGCTCCTATGACTTAAGTAATGGACAGAGGGCAAGCAAAAGCAAGTTTTGCAGAATAGGGTTATTCTTCAACCTATTATCAAAACAGTGGTTTTTTGTGGACTACAAGGGCTGGCATTGTAAAATTGTATAAACATAATCTACTACCCCTAATTATTTTTCTTGTACTATAGAATTATTAGGGAGAGTTAGAGTATTACGTAAGCAATATTTTGGCCATTTCAATCCCCCCTCCTAGTCAGCAAAAATTAATATTGGCCAACGTAGGGAAATAAGCACAGCCTCACCCCCTAAAGGTGCTTACATAATACTTGAACTCTCCCTTAGTAATTTAATAACGATAAATGTACACAAAAAGACAGCCGTAATTGCCATGGCTTCTAACAATTTTTTCGTAACAAAAATTCCTTCACAACTGGGCCCCTCTATTGGGAAAATTCTGGGTGCGCCACTGCCTTTCGGTGGGGGGGGGGCGAGTCTCATTCCCTGGATACGTCCTTGGTTAGAGCTAGGTGGGGCGCGAAACATCGACGTTCTAAAAAGTGGGTCGCAGATTCAAAAATGTGGGAACCATTGACATAGAAGACGACGTCAAAACGGAGGAGAAGTTGAATTTGACGTAACCGATACACGAACTCTCTTGTGGTGGTGTTCTCGTTTCCGCCATATTTGATGAATATGTCTCGATGGACGACAACATCATGACGTATAGCGTTTCAACGAACGTCGAGATACGTAGTTGAGATCGTTAACGACACGATAAAACCCTTGTCGGAAAGCGATCACTATTTGTTGGTTACTGACGAAGGCATTGACAACTTTGCCACTCAGTGCCGTATTTCCAATAGGCTATACTAGGCTAGGGCGGCAAAATTTTGTGTATTGAGTCTAATATAACAAAATCAATACCATATGATATAATCAGATGTTTTGGCGAGAAGGAAGCTAGACGTCATGTTTTCCATTTAAATACCAGTGTTTAATGGGCTTTTATTTATTTTTTGCTAAAATTAAAATTTATTTCAGTAAAATTGAATTTGATTTATTATATACCATGAAGAGATAATACTTCAATATAAGTTAATATTATTATTTAATGTTTATGTCTCAACTTATGAGTTTGTTATTCAACATATTTGTTGTCAATGCAAAAGTAGCAATTTATATGTTCCTGCCACCGATTGGGGAGGGGGGGGGCGGACGAGTAGGAAAAAGCGGCAAAAAGTATCCTTGGGGCGGCAAAATGGTAAATCCGCCCATGATGGTCAGAGGCGTAGCCTGGGGGAGTTTCGGGGTTGTAACCCCCCATTGCAATGAAATTTTGTATATTTAACATAGGAATATATGAGTTGTAGCTCTGTAACCCCTCCCATTAAGCCTATAACCCTCCCCTTATGAACTTTCTGCCTACGCCACTGATGATGGTAACCAGAGATGAGATTACTTACAACTTAGTCACATGGTCCTCCCCATCCTTTGGGGCAGTTCAAGTATTACGTAAGCATCATTGGGGGAGGGGGGTTGACATTTGCTTATTTTTACTGACAACAGGGAGGGGGGAGTCCATGTTTACGTAAGGCACAAAACATAATAAAACTAACACATAGTCACAAAGTGACAATCGCCCTAACGGAACTGCAATAGTTGAATGCATGACACACTGCAAGCAGAAGATATCAAATATAAAATAAGCGCAATCGCAGTTAAATATTTAAAGCAGTGGCTCTCATCCTTTTTAAGCTCGGGAGCCCCCTCTATGATCCCCATGGCCCCCCTAATATTTTTAAATCATCATAAATGTATTATTTTGAATAAATATGTTTATCAAATCTACTTCTTACACATTACACACTATTTGCTTACAACGTAAGAAATATCAACACTAAAAATGTAACAAAATACTTTATTATGCCACCAAAATAGTAATTAACAGCGTGTTAAGACATTTTTAATAAGATGATTTGCTGTGATTACTCTCTATTTATAAATAAGCGTTTAATATTGTAACATACTTACAAATAGGTACTCAATATTACAAGAAAGACGAAATTAAATACTAGAATTTGCATCACGCACATTACAGTCTTATTTCAAAAACTTGTATTAACCAGTTAGAGAAGTGAAATCTTACATAAGCATAAGTGTATGGCAGGCATTTTCTTATTTTTCTTACAAAGGGAAGGGGCAGTGACGCAGCGGAAAGTTTTATAAGGGGGTTATAGGCTTAATGGGGTCGGCAGAGCTACAACCCATATATTCCCATGTTAAATATACAAACTCATTGCGATGGGGTTAAGCAACCCCTCGCTAAACCCTCCCTCCTTGGACTGGCCACACACCTCTTTGGAAGTGTGGGATATAAAATGCCCAAAGATGCTTCTACGTATTACTCTGAACGGTCTCCTTTACGGATAAATAATAAATAGATTCTCTTGTTCCCTTGGTGTTTGTCTTAATGGGGCTCGACTCTATTAAATTTTAAAAAGTTCCTAATTGTGAAATTATATAAAAGTGGTTACTTTGAAAATCTTTAGGGTTCATTTTTAAGAAACTGATCTCTCCATTCTGCGCATATAGTATACCAACCCGTCACAAACGGGGAAAAAACTTCAAAACTAGCTACAAATCGGTACGGTTGGCATCGATGCCCCCGCGGCCTCTCTCCTCGAAGAAAACGCTTCTGCGCTTCGTCTATATGCTGCCCAGAGAACGACCTTCCGGCTGCTACCCCGCCTCCCTAGCTTGGCATACCACACACACACAGACCAAGGTCGCTCCCAAACCGGATGTGTGCTTATTCGAAGCAAAGTACGTGGATATTAAAGGTGTTTGTTTGTTTGTTTGGCTTTTTTATGGCGCAAGAGCATCTGGGCTATACTGCGCCAATATTAAAGGTGTGCAGAATCGGTTACTTTAGTGATTTGTTTAACCCTTTGACTCCTTACGGGACATTGTGTCTCACTAATTGTAAGATTTTTAAAATCCCTACTGGGAAGAAAAATATATAGAAGAAATATGTATTCCTGCTGGGGAAAAAAAAATAAAAATCAAGAAAAAAAATAATAATAATAATAAAATAATTAGAATAAATTGAATTTCAATAGATGACAGGTATAATACAAATAAAAACAAAAAAAAGAACTCAATCGCATTTCAACCCGTCAGTCACACGCTGGACTGGTTGAATGAAATGCGATTGAGTTCTTTTTTGAGTTTTTATTTCCATTATACGCAATAAATACGTTGAGAATTTCAATTTATCTTTAATTTCGTAATTTGCGTAGTATATCAACAAACATACTTTCAATAAAATAAAAATTGGGAATTAAAAAAAATAAAATTCGTAGTCAAAGGGTTAAATAGGTTTCATTCTTTTTGGCATGTTCGCTCAAGCGTGGAATTATCGCATAGACTGGGGGTCACAAAACTTTTTGACCGTCGACCATTTCAAGACTTTTTTGACCTATTATCGACCCCCTCGCCCTATGACGTAATTATAATAGGACAAATAAACAAAAGCAAATAGACACTTATGAGTTGTGAGTTTGTTTTTTTTTAGTTGCGGTGTTTAATGCGTGTATAATAATATTTTTTCTACATACAGGTTCGCTGGTAGGCATTATACTTCTTGTAACATTCACTTATTTGTACACTTATAGGCGTAATCAACTCCATTTTTAAGAAAAAAGAGGTATAATCGTACTTTTCCCATACAATTTTCCCTACCCCAGTTTACGCTATATTTAAACCAAAGTTACGCCTATATGTACACTTACGCAAACATTTTGTCTTTTTTTTTTTTCAGTCATACTTGATTATTTCAGTGTCGGATTTAGGGAACGAAGCGGCCTGGGTACAATGATTTTTTGGCGTCCTTCAATTGACTTAACTAGGTGCGCTAACCCCCTCCCCCTTCCTTAGAAAATTTCTGCTAAGCATTAAGGTATAGGGTTTTGTCTCCCCTAGAAACAATTAGCCCCCTAGATTTCGAAGCTAGATAAGCCCATGTCCCCTCCTCCCGCCGTACTAGCAGAAACAAATAAAATTCCATTGTTCCGCCCCCTCAAATACAACGAAAAATCGCTGAGGATAGGGAAGGGGCGACATTTATAATTACCTTATGAGCATTATTATAAGATATAATAACGATATTTTTTTAAATAAAGTTAGTTTATTTGACAATGAAATGCTTTATTTCTTTTCAATGTTTAATGGGATCAGAGCCGTTAGACTGGGTTTTTTCAGAATTTCAAATGAAGACAAAAGGTGTGAAAGAGCACTTTCTCGGGGAGTTGGGGGTCAATGCAATTTTACGGTGGATAGATTGCAATTAAAAAAAAGCAAAGTTCGGCGGTTTTTGCGTCCCTAAAAATTTGGCGCCCCATCCACTTGCCCAACGTGCCCATTTACAAATACGGCCCTGCCTTAGCCTAGTAGGAGTTGTCCCTAATAGCATCTGTTTATGGGCCCTGATGAAATAGTGTAGTTGCCATAATATAGCAAAAGTGGCTAAAGCCCGTAGGCGTTAGCCACTTTTGCTATATTATGGCAACTACACATTCACGACCCCCGCCCCGCCCGATTGCACTATATACATATACATTTCGTAATACATGTTAATAATAGGGTCGTTCCACAGAATCTCGACAAAAAATTATTTTTTTGGTCGCTCGACCATTTTCGATTTCTTTCATACTTTGTATGCTATAAGTCAAAAACCAGTTGTAAATTATTATTTTTAGTTTTTTGGCAACAGGCATCGAAAAAACAAGATTTCGTGCGATTTTGCGAAAACCAAGTACTTACAAAATCACATGTATTTTATTAACCAATAAAGATAATAGAAATAAATGCAAAACAATTTTTATGGTGCAGTTCTTTAAAATCATTAACACGATAATACTGCTGATAGCTATTTCGATAGCGTTAACCAGCTACCGTCGTCAGAGCGAAATGGCGGCTTCTGTTTATGTCCGTGCTGTTGATCGGTGTTGCCATCACGTCGGTTGGAAACTTGATTGGGCGGAGGAGTAAAGCGTATTTGTGGAGACGCCTTCAGCCGTGAGACCCAAAAGGTTTTTCCAAGTGGATGATATAGAGTTACTAAGGAGTTGATCATTAACTGCAACATTGATGTTTGCTAGAATGTGAAATGCCTCAAAGAAACTGAGATCAAGTGTTGAGTTGACTTTTTTAATAATATGTGCCTTGGAGAATAGAAATTGATGTCCGAATTCCCACGAGTGTTTTGCCAGAGCCGATTTATGGAATTCTTGCTTTCTGACATAAGCTTCGTGTTCATTTAGTCTGAGGCGCAGTGCTCTCCGTGTTTGACCGATATAAATTTGGCCACACTGGCACGGAATGGAATATATGCCCCAGCTGTCAGAATCCGGGATGTTATCCTTAAGATGAGAAAAGCCTATTTTGTTGATCGGAGTGAAGGTAACGCGAAAGTTGAATTTGTGCAGGACAGCAGCGATCCTAGTAGAAATTTTCGGAACATAAGGAATTCAGACAATGTTCGTAGGAGCTGAAGAATCACTGGAGAGAGAAGAGGCCGGTTTAGGTTTAGTGAGTTTCTTAAAAATGTGATCAATAATTGTTGGATTGTAACCACGGTATGAGGAAATTTTCCGAATGTAGCTGATTTCTTTAGTCAATGCGTCACTTGTAGACGAGAATTTGATGGCACGAGACACCAACCAATAAAACGAGCTCATTTTCTGGCTTTGTGGATGAGCTGATAGAGCGTGAGGAAGAAGACTAACTGAATTGGGTTTTCGGTAGACACTGGTTTGGAAGCTAGTAGGTGTTCTATGAACTAAAACGTCGAGGAAAGGCAGTGTACAGTCCTTTCTTCTTCGAAAGTAAATTGGATGTTATGGTTAATGGTGTTTAGGAGGTTGATGATCTGTGAAGGATTCATATCGTTAGGTACTAGAGTGACAGTATCGTCGACATATCTTGTCCAGAATTTGAATGGGATGAGAGACAGAATTTTATCTTCTATATAGTGCATGAATATATCACATAGGATTGGCGAAAGTGGATTTCCCATTGCAAGACCACTGGTTTGTTTGTATAAATTATTTTCAAAAGAGAAACAAGTTTGGTTGATACATAGTTTGGTAAGGAGAATCAGTTCATTATATTAGATCATGAAATTCGAGTCTAACGACTTTTTGTACGTCCTCAGGAATGGGAATAACGGGCAGTGATCGGATGTTTTTTTGACTCACTGTACACATCATCTCTCTTGCGCCATAAAACTCCAAACAAACAAACACATCCTCAATGTCTGTTGATCTTAAAGAGTTGATGACTGCTGATGTTTTTATAGAGTCAAAGGCCTTCTCATAGTCAATAAATGCCACACACAATGGAAGTTCATATTCATGTGTTCTTTCAATTAATTCTCTTAATACTTGAATATGGTCCACTGTACTGAATCCACTTCGAAATCCAGCTTGTTCTCTTGGTTGAGCTGCATCTAATTTTTTCTGCAGGCGATGTGTTAGCACTTTTGTGAAGATTTTATAAATAGCAGGTAACAAGCTAATTGGTCGGTAATTTTTCAAATCCTCTTTATCACCTTTTTTATGCAAAAGAATTACTGTTGCAGAATCCCATTGGTTTGGTATGTTACCGCTGTTAAGACATTTGGTAAAGAATTTTGCAAGTATGTCTTCTACATATTCTCCAGCTTCTTTTAGGATATCTAATGTAATACCATCATCACCAGGGGCTCTTCCTTTCTTCATATTTTTTATTGCAAATGAAACTTCTTCTTTTAAGATTTTAGGAGCTGTTCCTTCGACTATCTCAGAGTCTTCGTTTAATCCACTGTTACTTTCGTATAGATTTTTGTAGAATTCTTCAACTCTTCTAAGTATTTCTTCCCTATTTCTTGTTACGGTGCCATCCCCCCCCTTTTAATGTGATGATGTGCTTTGACTGTCTAAGTTGAAGAACAAGTTTTTCTGTGTAACCTTTATTGAAAACCAGGTATTGGTCTATCATGAATATCTACCAGAAGGTACTATGATAAACTAGAAAGTGTACCTGGCTATTCAACGCAGATTAAGGGAGACTATTCGTCAAAAAAGACCTGAAAAAGGGAAAAGGAATGAATCTGATCCTACACCATGATGATGCAAGGCCTTATTGTGCACACTCTGTATTAGCCAAAAATCAAACTTAAATCCTTCCACAAGTACCTTATTCTCCGAATATGGCTCCGTGTGACTTTTTTCTTTTTCCCAAATTAAAA
>QLNU02002122.1:0-17770 GCA_006491805.2 Dysdera silvatica | reverse complement strand
TGTCTCACTGAAAACTATTCTTAAATGCTGAAAAAGGGCCTTTCTTCATAACGTTTCAAATCCATTTTTTCATCTTAAGAAATTCGACGTCAAACCTTGATCTTTTTTTGTCAAATTCATAAATTAAAGCACATTCTCCTACAGCCTATGCACTCACACAAAACAATCTCCCTTAAGCTCAGAGTTAATTTCTCATTCATCTTTTTAAGAAATCTCTAGCATTGCAGCCATCTTTAATCCGGTCTTAAATCCGGGTTTAAAGTCCCGGACTTTAAACCCGGATCAACGGGTCCCAGGTTCTATTCCCCGGGTAGGCACAAGCCCCCCTTTTTTTTCAAATTTCATCGGTTTTCCACGCTGTAAATTTCATTAAGTAGATCGTATTGTTCTGAACGCACTGCATATTTTTTTTTTTTTGCATTCCACAATCATCCACAATAAAAAAATGAAACTGTTGGAAATTTTCTGGGGGTGGGGGGCAGTCAGACTTCTGAGGGGTTGCGGCCCTCCCCGGCCCCAACCTAGTTACACCTATGTGTACGATTACTCTATACTGAAATGCAAAATAAATACATGCATTCTACATAAATACGTTCTTCACCAGTTTAAATTACCCGAGATTTCGCATTAGTGTCATTTCACTGTAAATTAAAGAAAAAAAACGCGACAGCAGTCGTGTTCATTTCAAGCATAAAGGATTTCGTTTAGTTTTTAAACAAATGAAATATTTCTTTTAAGTTTTAAAAATCATTTTCAGGTTTTTATTTTTGTTTTTAACTCATTTCCCGTGCCATTAAAAATTGGCCCACGTGTCATATGTTGCATACATGCCGCAGGTTACCGATTCCTGCTTTAGTCTATTAGTCCCTTCTGACCAACTTAATTTTAAAGTTTAATTTTATTGTAGAAATCGTAAATAAAATAATGAAGTTTAGTCGAATTTTATTTCATGAGAGCAATTTTAAAATGCACTATAAAAGATTCGAAAACGTAGTTTTCAATAATTTATGAGCCCAAAAGCGAGAGAAAGTAAAGCGAAATGTTTATTGAAATAAACTAAAACTTGGTAAGAAATTTGTAATAATAAATCTTTAAAAAAATGCTTCCTCATTACTAGGGCAGTAATTTTTTCGCGGAAAATAAATGCAAAATTCGAGGAACGGTAGCAGGAAAAACCTTGAATTTCGCGGAAATTAAAAATCGCCTAAAAAGTGCGAAATGAACATTAAAAAAATACCAGTTTCGAAACAGTGTTATAAATTACTATTGCGTTACTAAATGAGCATTGTACAGCATTGCCTTATCCGCAAGTGATACATTTCAAGACTAATCGCGGATAGTAACGATCCCTATTAGTTGTTTTTCGTTTACATATACGTATATAATAAAATTTAACCGATAAATTACGCACCATATATACCATACGTATAACCATTGTCAACATTAAGCAATAACAATACACATAATATAATAATAATAATAATGAACCGTTATTTCGACTCTGGCGTAAGATTTAAAAACACGACGTTTCGGGAGCCAACTGCTCCCTTTGTCAAGTGAAGGCAGAATGAAGAGTTCGTGAAAGTCTTAAGTTTATATACCCGCATGTTGGGAATCCCCATCTGAAGTCATCTGGTCACTTCAGCACACCTATCCTCCGTCATGTTCCACAAGGCCGGTTCAATAGCCGAAAGGATTTTTGAAACCGGAATCGACTAGGGCGTAGGCGCAAAATTCAAACCACGTGACAGCATAGAAGTATCACAACCACTTAGGCGTCGCTTAGAAAGGTTAAGAACCAACCCAACGGGAGCCCATTCGACCACTGTTCCTGCAGTGGTTTCGTTTGTACTCCGTTCTCAACCTCTCGAGCTTTTCTTTGTGAACACTACGAACTCTAGAACGAGTAGTTGCTTCTTCTCTTTCAGCTTCAACCAAAACACGGGAGAAGGTTTCAGAGTCGGAAGCAGCTTCCAGACTAGGTTCAAAAGATCCTACTATCAGACGCGTACGATTAATTATGTTATGACTTTTTAATTATGATTTTACCTACAGAACAGAGGTACGGCGATGGGGTCTCCTGTTTCGGGTGTGGTGGCAAATTTGTGTACGGAGGCGTTTGAAAACAATGCTTTAGATGGTTGTATTTACTGTGTCAAGATGTGGAAGCGATACGTCGATGATACGTTTGTTATCCTACCAAGGTCTTCAGTTGCTGATTTTCATCTCCATTTGAACAGCTTGAACCCTCATATTTAATTTACGTTAGAGGAAGAAGATAGCGGTTCATTGCCCTTCTTAGATGTTCGGATAAATAGAGATGGGGATGGGCGACTGTTGACTACGGTGTTTAGGAAATCAACGCATACTCTTAGGTATCTTGACTTTTGTTCTCATCTTGCCTTTACACATTGTTGTAATGATGACCTTCGCAATGTTGAATTACGACGCAACAAAAGCGTGTTGAAAAAGAACGGTTACCCGAATAAATTTATCGCTCGTAACCAATGTGGTGTTAGTGGTGGAAACAGGAATGTAGAGGATGAGACTAGGAAGACATCAGTGCTTTTGCCATATGTGGTGTGTGTCTCAGAAAAGCTGTCTCGAATTCTCGGTCGTGTGAATGTTAAGACCTACTACAAACCTGTCTACACCCTGCGTTATCAATTACTTAAAGTTAAGGATGGTGTCCCTGAGGAGGAAAAATCTGGTGCTATGCACCAAATACCGTGTGGAGACTGTGATACGGTGTATGTTGGACAGACGGGAAGATCAATACGTCTACGAGGGAAGGAGCATGTGCGTGCGGTAGCTCGGGGAGACGATTCAAGCCATTTGGCTGAACATGTCTTCAGAGAGGGTCACGAACCAGATTGGCATTCGATAAAAGTATCACATCAGATTGTGATGAATCTGGGTAGTAGACTGTTTTTGGAATCATGGGAAACCTACTGTTTGAGGAGTCGTGCAATAAACACCGCAAAACCTCTACCAGAACCTTACAGGATTTTTGCAAAACCTCGAGTTGGGGGTGTTCATCTGACGTCGTCGGGTGCGGGGGCTTTCCCGGCGAGGGTTTCCCCGATTGGGGTTTCCCCAGCTGGAACTGCTTCGCACCAGATGGCGTCAGATGGGGATTCCCAACATGCGGGTATATAAGCTTAGGACTTTCACGAACTCTTCATTCTGCCTTCACTTGACAAAGGGAGCAGTTAGCTCTCGAAACGTCGTGTTTTTAAACCTTACGCCAGTGTCAAAATAACTGTCTGTTATGGAATCTCCTGGTGAAACTCTGTATTGTTTCGTTAAAACTACTAAAATTTGAGAAGTCTAAGGAAGATTTTAAAAAAGGCATTTCCTTGAGACGAAAACAGCAATGGCGCAATAAAGCCCTTCACGGACAACATTTTAGGAACACCATAGGGAAAAAGTCAATGATGAACAAACTTTACTGCGGCTTCGGAAAGGTACAATGAAAAAAGAAACAAAAGGGTTTCTAATAGCTGCACAAGAACAGACATTAAGGACAAACGTAATCAAATCGAAAATAGAAAATTCTTTCCATGATAGCAAATACCGTCTATGCGAAGAAACAGACGAAACAATGGATCACCTAACATGTAGATACAAAAAGATTGAGCGTACAGACTATTTGGAACGGCACGATAAAGTAGCTTCCATGATTCACTGGCATCTGTGCCAAAAATATAACATAACAGTCAACCACAAAGCTGAAAAGATCACTGAAAAGGGTCAAGTCAAGATTTTGTGGGACTCCCGTATGCAAACAACTGAACGTCTTGTACATACACCTGACTTAACAATTGTGGAAAGAAGCAAGTTTGGATAGTAAATGTGGCTGTTCGTGGTGACTCGAGAATTCAAGATACAAAATTTGACTTTCACAAAGTACAAAGGTCTGCAAAATTAAAGTCGAAAGGTTATGTAAACAAAAAAAAAAGTTGTCATCCCCATAGTAATAGGAACATTAGGAGCACCTATCGAATCTTGAAAATCATGTAAAGATAATAGGAACTGACAAAATTACAACACAACAACTTCAAAAGGCCGCTTTACTTGGAACTGCCCACATCCGACGAAAATATCTTTGATATCTCAGGCGCTTAGGAACAGTTCGATATTAAAGAATATGTCTAGTCGTGTCTAATTCGAAGTGGACTGTTCAAGTGCACCATAACTATAATAATAAGTTTATTTATTTTCTACATACATAAACACAGCAAGGAGCCGTTTACATGCTGTAGCAGGTCCCAGGAAAATACTGCAGTCTATGTTTTATTGACAAAGAAACTTATGTACAATTACACCGCTATCTATTGGCACGAAAAGGAAGTAATATGAAATTATATGGCCATCTATCGACACCAAAATGAGATAAAATAATTCAAAATTTGTGAAAAGAGCGCGGTTTTTCGGACATAAAAACATTTCCACATAGATCACTTACTGTGACTTCGCCCTCACGTTATTATACCAATGTTTGTTTTTTCTCTCGAATGAATGAAATTCTAGCGTTTTAGTTTAAGCCTCCAGGTTACGATGGAGCAATGTAAAATACCTTACAGATACTTAGCTTAAATACATTTTTCTGCCAATTTCCATTTAAAAGATTTTTTGGTAATGGCAGTATTAAAGTCATTTAAATATGAAAATTAATCAAAAACGATACGTTAAAAATAGACAATAATAGGAAAAATCGAAAATTCGCAAAATTGAAGAAATCCTAAAATTTGCGGAATCATTAAAACAACTCTAAAATTCGCAGTAAACGCAGAAATTCGCGCCACGATAAAATTACTGCCCTACTTATTACCTGCGTAAATAGTGAGGTTGGAAATACTGGTCATTTGAAAAAAATTTTCGTCACAATAATTGCACTTGTAATTATGCATTAGCTTAGTCTTACAAGTGGTCTACTTTTTGTTTTGTAATCAATCTTTTAATTATAGTGTAATGTTATCATTTAATATTTTAAATAGGTTTTTACGTTGCTGGATCCCAAGAGCCTAATATTCTTAGGTTGACCCATGAAAATATGATAGAAATTATAAAAAAGGATATCATTGACGGAATGGATCAAAATGGTGTTCGATGTGGTGTTATCGGAGAAATAGGTTGTTCGTGGCCTCTATTGCGTAAGATTTTTGAAGATAAATCTGTCATATGAAAATAAGTATTTTTATTTTTTCTACTAAATATCCGCATTAAATGGAAGTATATGCACAAAATTTATTAGTGTAGTTCATTAATGAAACAAGTTTTTAATAGCTCTTTCGATAGCACGTAACTACCATCATCAGACCATGACGACTTCTGTTTTTGTCCATGATGTTGGTACCATTACGCTGGAAAACCATTTCTCGCAGTAGGTGTAGAAAAGCCAAAATGTTAAAATGCAGTAGGCCTCGATATAATTCCAACTATATCGTCGAACAGTAAAGATAATCTTTTTGGTTTTGTTATTATTTATAGAACAAATACAATTTAGCCTGCACTATAAAAAATTTAAATTGGCAAATCTGTCAGCTAAGGTTAATTTAAGTTCAACCTTGTTTTCACAAATGAGAGTAGCTAAAGTCTCGGAAGGAGCGTACAATCGATTGAGGGGCGGAGGTTAGGGTGATGAATTTTCATTTTCTAATGTGGAAGCTATGGAAAAATCTAGTGTTTGCACCAATAAAGGGTGTTAAAAGACCCCCGCCTATGACTTCAGATAGGACCTCCACCTTTGGTCGCCAAATGTTTATAGCCGGCCTTTGGATCTCCATGCCTGGATTTGATTCCCAGTAAGCCTTGTTACATGTAGACGTGTCATAGTTCGGAGATCACTCTAAGATGTCAGTCCTGTCCTCGATAATTCGTCGTAAAGTTTTGGAACGTAAAAATATAAAACAAAAAAAAATTTTAAACGAGAAAAGAAAAAACGAAAATACAGCTAAAGTGAGATGAATAATTAATCAAGTTTTATAGTCCCAAAGCTATTTGACGGATTATCTGAGATGGAACCAATACCTCAACGTGACCTACGAACCACCACACATTTACCATGCTTTTTTGGAGTCTAACATAGTCCAGTGAGACCAAAGACAGTGACTGCAGTTGCTAGGACGCAAAAAAATAACACCAAGATTCGCAATAACAGAGACTCGAAACTTGGGCCATTAAGTAAAAAACCTAACGGTCTAATACCAAGCTACATGGATTTTTGAAGCAACTAAATGTGAAGAACTAAAACCAGACATCTTGTCTGCATCAATAAATCTCATGTTCTTTAATGTTTGTTTATTTTCATATTCTGTAAGTTTGGTTTATTCTTTAGCCTTTGTTGTTCCATAGATGTGAAGTATGTACCTAATTTATTATATAATCTATTATATAATAAATATAGTATACTATAATTTTGCCCACAAATTAACTATATTTAATTTGTGAGCAAGATTTCAGTATGCTAAGGTAAGTAGAGTTTAAAATTTTGAAAAACACTAGTTTAAACAAATAAAATTATGAGATATGTCCTATTTAGAGTGCAAAAAATGCTGTTCATTTTTATTTTTCGCTATTACTACTATTATATACTTGTTATTCAACTAACAACAATTATTCCATTATCAACTCCAAAAATAATTATTTTCTCATACATTTAATCCCATCGCAATCCTCCCCTTCCTAATCACCATCAATTCCCGCCATATTACTTAACTTATAAGATGTTTCGCTAATAGTTAGCCACTCTTCTTTAATAACTCTTAAGCAGACAATACCATTCCCAATAGTTTTCTTTTTAAAGCTCCGCATTCTATTTTTCCCCCTCTATTTCTAATATCTTTTCGTCCATCAGAACACTTATCAGAAAATTCAGGCATTTATCAATGAATATTATCATGTAACGCGACATAATATTATATTTTGCCCATAGCAAGGACAGATACAGGGGGAAGGAGGGCTTCCCCACCCTAAGAATAAGTTCACGTTGATTTTTAAGATTTGCTTCTCTATCTTGAAAAATATTTTCTGGATCCACCCTTGACTCATAGTAATAAATTAGTTATTCTAATATGTCGTTAACTCTACTTTAACACATGTATCGAATATTAATTAAATTTGTTTTCGTGTATTTTTTCTTATTTGCATATTTTCTCATGTAGCTTTCGAAAAGCAAGTCTTGGTGTCTGCTGCTGAAGTTCAAGAAGAGCTTCGATGCCCAGTAATAATCCATCCGGGGCGAGATAAAAAATCTCCTGAAGAAATAATTCGCATATTTCAAGAAGCTGGAGCAAGAACATGCCAAACTGTTATGTCCCACCTTGATCGTTAGTAAAAGTTACAAAACATTTTGACATTAATGGATTTATTATTTAAAGACTTCTTTCAACATAATTTTCTGTATGTATGCGTTTCTTTATATTAATTATAGGTACTTTCTCTGAGAAAGAAGAACTAGTCGAATTTGCTGAGCTTGGATGCTATTGTGAAATGGATTTATTTGGAATTGAAGTATCCCATTACCAGCTTGATGAAACTACTGATATGCCAAGTGACGCAGAGCGAATACTGCGAATACGTCATTTGGTTGATCAAGGATTTTCGGATAAAATTGTTGTTAGCCACGATATCCATACGAAACATAGATTAGTGAGCATGTATTTAGTATATAACATAGCACACGCACTACAGAAATATTTTTCATGAATGTTTATTGAATACTTATGGTCCTCTGAATTTGCAAATGTTCTTTTTCTTAACTGTTTTCATATATTTTAGATGGCGTTCGGTGGGCATGGATATTCTCACATCCTTCACAACGTTATTCCAAAAATGCTAAAACGAGGAATTTCTCAAGAGGTGCTAGATAAAATTTTAATTCACAATCCTAAAACATGGTTAACCTTTCTGTGACATTCAAATATGGATGCGTCATGAACATGTTTTCAATTTATGCACAATTAAAAATTATTTTTATTAAATTGTTTTATTATACAAATTTTCTTGTAAATGAACTTGAAAACTTATGATTAAAATGAAATTATTATATGCTTTGTCGAGAATTGTCACAATCATCACCAAATGTTTTTGTACTGGTTAATGGTTCGCTTTACTTCTGTATTAAATATTTCCGCATTATTTACTTTCTATGTATATACTTATTTCTCATGGGTGCCCCCAGAATTATATCCAGGAAGGTGCCTCCAGGAAAAATTCCAATTGAATAATGTTGTTGGACTGTAGTTTCTTGTGGATTCAGTCCTCTTTTCCCCCTTTTTTCATAAGCCAAGGGCGTGCAAGTGCACCCCTTGCACTCCCCTCGGGGCGCCCATGTTATTTCTTGTTTTTTATATAAAACATTTTATATATAACAATGATTAGTTTTTACTTCTAACAATATAGAACGGATAGCTAGATATTTTAAACGTTCGCTCTTAATTTACACAGAGAGCTATTATAAAACAGATTTTATAGATATATAAAACTTTTATAAAAAATATGCTTTCAGAACTTTCATGCGATCAAAAACCGTGAAATATATCGTAACAGGGGAGAGTAAGATGTAGCTACGTATATTTAAGGACTGTATCTCGGAGAATTCGTTTAACAATATTATTTAATAAATAATATGATACCACCAAATACAAATCACATAAAAAAAGTATTGCCGGAATCATTAACGAAAATAGAAAATTCAAGAGCACAATGTCTAATGACGATTAAAAAAATAAAAAGTACGGCCTTTGATGGGCTAATTATTGCAACTTCAAATGAAATAAGGAGTATTTTACAAAAATGTAGTAACACTAAAATATATATATTGAAAATTTTTCATACAAATTTCATTTTTTATCAATTTTAAAGCTGCTTAAAAATTTACTGATTTGAATCTATTCTCTGTAGGGAGTGAAACTTCCTTTTGGCGAATCAATCAATCAATCAGAATTTATTTATGCATAACATCTATAAAAATGAAATACATTGGATACAAGTTAAAAATAAGACTATTTAAAACACTTGCAACCATGGCACTTTGTTTAATTGACGCTCCGAAATATATTCCTTTAATTTGGTTTTAAATTTACTTTTTGGGTTAATTTCTTTAATTGTTGGCGGGATATTGTTCCATATGTCTATTCCATAATAATTAATATTGTTTTTACCTATGTTGGTTCTTATTTTTGTTTTATTTAATTCTTTCTTGTTTCTTATATTATAATTATGTTTATTTTCACTTATTATAATCGAATTTAGGTGTTTATTTTCGTATAATCTTTCATAAATATATAATGCTACTTTTAAAATATGTATATTAGTTATGTTTAATATTTTGTTTTCGTAAATCAATTTATTTTTATGCTTACCTGTTTTGAGACATAATTTTTGATACGTTTTATCAAGTAGTTTGTTAAGTTTAGTTAAATTTGTTTAGGATAAATTTCCCCATACTGTATTTCCGTAATTTATATGACTGAATATTAATGCGTAGTATAAATTTATTTTTATATTTAATGGTAGTAATGAATTAAGTTTTGTTAAAATTCCATTAGATCTTCTAATTTTTTTTTTCAATATCAAATATTTGTAGGTTCCAGTTTAATTGATTTTCGATTGTTAATCCAAGAAATTTAATTGAGTTAACTCTCTCTAGGATGTTATCGTTGAATTTTATTTTGTTAGGTTGATTAGTAAATTTTTTATTTTTAGTATGGAAGATTATATATTTTGTTTTATTTGTATTTATTATTAAGTTGTTGTCATTAAACCATTGTTCACAGGATGTTAACTTTGTATTTGTGTTATTATTTGATCTATGTTATTTCCCTTTGTTAACCAGATGATATCGTCAGCAAATAACAGGAGTCCCTCATCAAGATTTATTAAGTCATTTATTGCGATTAAGAAAAATAACGGTCCGAGGATTGTTCCCTGAGGAACATCTAATTTGTTTATCAATGATTTCGATTGAATATTCTCAATTTTAACTATTTGCTGTCTATTTGTTAAATAGCTATCAATCAGTTTATACATTCGGCCTCTTATACCATAATTAAACAATTTTGTTCTTAAGATATTTCTGTTAATTAAGTCAAAAGCTTTGCTCAGATCGAAAAAAAAATTCGTAAGTAATTTTTTTCTTCCATATTTTTTTGAATATTATTAATTGCTCTTAATAGGATTTCTTCAGTTGATTTGTTTTTTTGGAAACCGTATTGATTTTGATGGATAATTTTATGTTTATTAAAGAAATCAATTAGTCTATTATATATTAGCTTTTCAGTTAATTTAGAAAATACTGACATGATTGCTATTGGTCTGTAGTTTTCTTTTAAGTAGTTATTACCCTTTTTAAAAATTGGTCTAATTACTGCTGTTTTCAATTCATCAGGAAAGATTCCCGTGTTAAATATATCATTTATTGTTATCGATAATGTTTTTTTAATTCGTTTTTACACAGTTTAATTACTTTGGGAGATAAATCGTTAAATCCTGGTCCTTTTTTTATATTTATTTTATTTAGTTCTTTCTCTATTTCGTGTTCAGTTGTGTTTTCTAAGTAAAAGGTTTCTAAAATATTTGTGCTTAAATACTTTTTATAGTTATCAGTTACTGATTGACTTATATTTAATTCCTTATCAATGGTTGTGCAATAATTGTTAAATTCATCTGCTATTAAGTTCGTATTATCTGTTCTGGTATTGTTTATTATTAGTTTTATTTTATTTTCATTTTTGTTATTAGTTTTACCCAATAATTTGTTAATTATTCTCCATTTTTTGTGGTATTTTTTGTTGATAATTGTTCAAGATAGTAGTTATTTTTTTATATTTTATTTCCTTGTTTAGTTTGTTTCTGTGTTTAGTAAAATCATCCCCCTTTTTTTTTTGTTCTTTAATTCATAAATTTTTTGTATAAATTATTTTTTGTTTTTATTTTTCTCTTTAAAATTGCATTAAACCATTCATAATTATTTTTATTATTTAGTACTTTAGTTTTTTCAGGAAAGCTTTTGTTATATAATTCCTTTATTCTTGATGCAAATTTTTCGTATATGGATGTTTGAGAATTATTAGACGGTACAAGAAAATTTTGCCAGTCTATTTGTAATAATGCCTCTTGAAATTTTTCAATATTTTTTTGATTAAAATTTCTAATCTTTTTTAATTTTTTTGTATATTGAATTATAGTTTTCATGTTTATTAAAATCGTTCTACGGTCACTTATTATTTCATCTAAAATTGATGTAGAACAGTTATTTGTGTTAGTAAAAACTAGGTCTATTGTACTTAAGCTTGTTAGTGTTATTCTAGTAGGTTCTTTTATTTTATTTATTAGTCCGTGTGATTCCATTAAGTTTAGTAATTTTGATGAATCGTTATTTTTGTTTGTAATGTCTACGTTGAAATCTCCAATTATAAAATTTTTTTTTTCTTGAGTATTTTTTTCTAGTAGTTTTTCTAGTTTTTCGGAAAAAAATTTTTATTTGAATTTGGTGGCGTATATAATGTTAGGATTTTTAGTCCATTTATGACAATTGTGAGTATTTCAAGGTCTTCAGTTAGTTCTGTTTCATTACTTATCAAATCTACATCTAATTCATCTTTTACATAGACCGATATACCACCTCCTTTTTTATTAGAATCTCTGCAAATAGAGTATTCTTTATAATTATTAAAATTTGTTAATGTTTCATTTGTTTTCCAAGTTTCGACTATAGAGATTATTTCCGGAGTATTGCAATGTTGAATTATTTCTTCAACTTGTTCAGTTTTGTTGTTCAGGCTATTTGCGTTCATATATATTACTGAGATAGGATTTGTTTTATTATCGTTAGATGATAGTTTATGTTTTTCCTGAATTAGCTTTTTTATAATTCTATTTCTTTTCCACTTTTTATTTTTCTTATGGATTAAACTATTAACCAGTTTCTCATCATTCGTATTTTCCTTTTTGTCATTTGTGTTATTAACGGGAGTTCCTTCAGATCATAAGTCGCTGTGTCATCAATACTTTTTATTTCATAAATTTCAGAATTTTCATTTTTTCTCATTTTTATACGTCCTTTTGATGTCTTACGAATTTCCAGTTATTATTTTTTGAAATAATTCTTGCTCTCTAAAGATTTTTGCGTTTTTTCGGTTAGATGTTCATTTATATATATATATACAAGTTGTTCGAAAATGTTTAGGTTTTGTGTCCATCCATTTAGTAAAATAATAATAATAATAAAAGAAATGAAAGAAATACCGATTAAAATGAGTTTCAATGAGCTTTTTATTATTATATTTTACGTTCCCAAACTGCATTACAGGGCATTTGGTCCAGGACTAATGACTTAACGTAGCCCTTGAACGACGATATATTTACATTCAACCAAGCTTACTAGGATTCGAACTCATCAGTATAAGCTCAAAGGCAATAGTCATAACCACTGATGGGGCACCAGGAAACAAAAAGATTCATACATCGACAATCATTTTATACACGATAGCAACAAAAGCTAGTGCATAGTTCTTAAAATTACTACTGTAAAAAATAATCTCACTTAAATACAATGTGGACCCGTTTTTCACCGTTCAGCTAATTCAACAATTTTCAAGTATATCGTTCCGTACTCGGTTTCATTCTTTAGATGTTGTTCAGCTTGACGAACTCAACAACTGATGTGCGTGTACAGTACAGTAATTTGATTTTCGTATCGTTCTTTAGGGCCTAGCTCTATTGCGCATTTGGTATATGATAACAATGTTATCTGGTTTTTAATAACAGCTTACGAAAAGTAAAAAAAGGGGGGTGCTCATTCCACTTTTGGCAGGGGATCGGAAACCTAACAAGCCATACAAACGGGACTGCACTGTATATATGCGTGGGTGTGTGCGTTTAGACGCATACCAATTATGTCCACCTACACTTCCAAATAATTGTAAACTACAAATTAAATATTACAAATGGAAGTTCTGCATTAGAAAATATTTTAGCAATTGTGGGTGACAAAAAGCTTAAAAATCTTTAAACAAAAAGTTATTCAAAACATATTCTCTTGTTTTGTTGGGGTTTTTTTTGTATCAGTTTATGTTATAACGCTTATGTGTATAGAATGTTTCGTGATGTTACATTAAGGCAGGGGTTCCCAAACTATTCCAAGTCATGGCACCCTTAGAAAATTAGAATTTTTTCACAGCACCCTTGTCATATAATATCTGTGGTTGTCATATTTCATACGAGTATTTGTACGACTATGACGAAGAAATCAGGTAAGTGTAAAAAAATTAATACAACTCGTATTTGAAATTCACACAAGTACTATTGGTAGGAAAACGTAAGTAAAAATACAAAGGAAATGCAAATAAAATTGCAAAAACCTTACACATTCTCTTTAGGTAAGTGCGTATGTGTGTTGTACGTATTTAGTGCGACAGGTGAGCCTGCTGTTGTTCACTGAACAATTTTTTGAATCGCGGAATAAGGCTTGATACACTACTATCTTTTTTTTTTTCCATGTTTATTTTCGAAAAATTAGGGGTGCCTTGCAGCACCCCTGATCTCTCTCCGTGGCACCCCATGGAGCCGTGGCACACACTTTGGGGACATCTGCATTAAGGTATTAAATATTCAATAACTACTACAAGCACCGATGGACCACATACAAACCCACAAGGGAACTATTGCAAAGCGTTTAAATACCGAACATATAAAATAGGAAAAAAAATATTTATATATTCGGTCTCAATAAACAGGGCACAACAATTCCGGTGACCATTGGCCATTAAGTTTTTGCAGTTAGCGAGTAGGAAATCTTCTTTTCCAACTATAGGCCCTTAGGTTTTCTTTTTGAGGACAAGAAATTCCGTTCTTATCTGGTGAACACGGTTCGCCCCAATTTGTCGAGCCTTATCAATAAAGATAACAATAACCAAATTTAATCAATATTTGAACGTATGTAAGTTATAAAAATAAAAAATGAACTGGTTTTTTTTGTCATTAGTCATTGTTAATAGTATTACGTAATCCCTGGGCGATAAAAAGTTTCATAAATGCGTTTCAATTTTATGTAGTATTTTGGTGATTAGTCTTTTTATCCTCTAATGATAATATATAACTATTAATTCTTAGGTATTTATATTGCAAAAATAAGTAATCATAAAATAGTATACGATACGAAACTTTTAGAGAAAATCGATAATTCTTTAGCTGGTTTTCAGTTATAGAACTTCCTTCTGTCTTTTTATGGAGAATGGTTTTATCCACAAGCATGGGCGTGCTAACCATTCTGCCGCCCCTAGGCTATTTTCGATGCCCCGAGGCTACTTTTCTGCCGCCCGTTCCAAACGTATTCTCCTCCCCAATCAGTGGTGGGAATATAAAAATTGCTACAATATACGCCCAAAACTTTTGTATTGACAATAACTTTGTTTAAAAATAAACTCATAAATTGAAACATAAATATTAAACAATATTAACTAATATATTAAAGTATTATCTTTTCTTGGTATATAATAAATCAAATTCAATTTTATTGAAATAAATTTTAATTTTAGCAAAAAATAAATAAAAGCCCATTAAACACTGGTATTTAAATGGAAAACATGACGTCTAGCTTCCTTCTCGCCAAAACATCTGATTATATCATCGTGTGGTATTGATTTTGTTAAATCAGACTCAATACACAAAATTTTGCCGCCCTAGTCTATAGCCTAGTATAGCCTAATGAGAAATACGGCACTGTTCATAGGGAAACGAACAAATTATTTAAAAAAAGAGCGGGAGAGAAAGAAATAGTTCGCATTCCAGGAATCGAACTCTGGACAATATTTTGTAATGAAACTCGACTTTTGTCGATTATCGATAATTTCAAAAATGTTTTCTGGTAACATATATTTCCTTTCTTACTGTAGAAGAGTTGTCCAACCTTTTCGAGCAGCGGGCCACTTAAATATTTTCACGGATCTCGAAGGCTCCAACGGTTTCAGTGAGTTTCATAAAAAAAAAAATAAAAAAAAAAAAAAATATATAAATAAATTCCTCCCTTCATAGTTTCTCTCAGTTATTTGTTTGTTCTTACGATATGGAAAGGGGTCACCCATGCTGTCTCGCGATTTCTCCTTATTTCTGAAAAAATAAAGCTTAAGTTTTTGTTATTGAATTTTTTTTTATTCCAAGCAATTGTCGGTGACCAGATTAACACTGTTAGTGGGCCGGACTGTAACCCGCGGGCCGTATGTTGGACAGCCCTGTACCAGGGATTTATACACCTCCCAAACCTCTCCAGATTTTTTTATTCACCCCCTTAATGAAATCTAAACACACGCACAATCTAATCCACACATCCCTAAAAATCTTGAACACCCCCAGTTTATGAAGCCTGGATAAACCCCTGCCCTATGCTATAGCATATGGTTTCATTTGCGAGGGCACAAAACTGATTTGATTAACGTTTTAAGGTAGTCCAGGCAATGGGGGATTTTACTTGGAAAAATTCACGGTAGTTCTGGAAATAGGCTTACTTTATGTTTTTTTGGGTCGCTAATTCCGAATTTTAAACTTCCCACCAAAAATTCCCCCACCCCCAAAATTTTGAACCCTCCCCAAAAATCGTGTTTTTCTAAAAAGAATTTATTTATTTTTTATTTATTTTATTTATTTTATTTATTTTTTTGAAAATACCTAGAAATTCGAGTAGACAAAATTTGCAACAAAAGGGTTCTGTGACATTTGATACAGGACTAAAGGGGAGACGCTAGTGTGTTTCTGAATCACGCGCATCGGGGCTGCATGCGCTAAGTTACGCACGCTTAAACACGTCGTTTACGTTCGCTTTCCAGTCTCTCCCGTCCATCTTTTTTCTTCAAAACTCTCACTTCCCCCCTCATTCTTCCTCTTTATCAGCACCTGGAAGTCCCCAACCCCGTACCTCTTCCTAAAAAACACATAAGAGCACGAAGCAGGGGGATGTACTTTCCATTGTAAAAACCCTGGAAACAGGGCGGGATTTTTTTTTTACTCAAAGTTAAAGATTGACATTTATATTAAAAACCCAGAAAATACATACGTGCAATAATGTTATAAGGCAGTTAAAACATGATTTAATAGTTCTCAGCCTAGTTTTTATACTGAAGTCTAACCGAAAATAAGAATAACAGAGATACATTTGTTGTTCTTATTATTTATTTCATTTGTACAGGTCAGGACCCCTATTTTTGGGGAAGCTGAAAACTTTTTTCCCTTAAAATTAGGAACACACGACAAATACGATCTGAATTTATAATTGTTACTTCATAGATTGGAAAAGCTAAACTTTCCCCTACTAATGAATAGTTTTTGAAAAAGGAAAAGTATTAAAAAATTATAACAAATGTGAGTCTGTTTTTCGGGATAAGTTTAAATTTGTCTTCCCTACTTAACTGCAGCTGAGGGCCCAGGTTCATCTATGTCACTTTGATCGCTATCAGATCCGTCAAATGTTGCTCCGTGGGTTTCACCCAAGTCTGAAACATACGGAAATATTTATCAGTCAAACAGAAAAGTAAGTTCAGGCGTGACTATGATATAATTTGTTTCATTCCCCTTTTTAAAGCGGATTGATTGATCGATCGATTTTAATGCTTGCGTAGTTGTGCCAAATGTTGCCGGAAAAAAGCAAAAATTAGTTGAATTATGTTTGAAAATTGTTTAGTTTTCGACCAAACCTGGCAACTTTTGTTTCTTGAGTTATTAATTTGTTTGTTTGATAGAGAAAAGAGAGAGAAAAAAACAACTAACCTGACAATTCGTCGTTTATTCGGGCTCTGTACAAGCTGGATCTTCAAGTTCACATGATTCCTCGAAAATGCGCTCATCACCTTGATCAATCTTCCCAGTCAACAGCTCGGGTTCCACTTCTTGTGGATCATCCTTATCCAGATCATCGAGGATATCTTCAGGGATCTTCTCGCATGAATTCTTGCACTCGAGGCACATGATAGAACATTTCAACCCGCTTTTCTTGCAGCCACACGCGCCACGGCAGCCTTTTTTATACCTGCAGGAGATAAGCTTTGAAGCTTTACTGGAGCGGGAGGTTTCAAAGTAGTGACAGGAGATAGTCCGTAGCTGGTTTTTTTCCAACCCCATTTTTCTGGTTCCAGAGCATTTCCTCGCCAAAGTTGGACTTGGTGGTACGTCCTGAATGAGTGTTGCTCAGCAGCAGCTTCAGTTGGGGGCAAAGAGGCAATGTTGTGTTTACTATACAATTTTTGCCACCCACGCATGACATCAGCCAACCAGAGCTATTTGGGTACTTGCGTATTAACGCCACCGCAGCTACAGATTTGGCGGTTTTTAAGTGCCGCCAATCTACACCTAAAATTTTTGCCACAAATCATAAAATAAAACACTTTATTTAAAATCAAAACACTTTCAAAATTCAAAACACTTTATTTAAAAACAAAGTAGTCAATCGGATTTCGGTGGAAAATGTCTTTTTTCTAAGTCCCACTTGCTGATCACACTGTCTTAAATTACATTTCCAAAACTTACGTTTACCAAAATAAAGTTTCATGTCACGGGAATTGGTACATTTTCGTTTTTTTGGTAAAATATTTCGCTCCTGAAAAAATAAAATTGCATCTTGTTCTGTTTTTGGCAAATCCCAAATACGCATTTTCGTAGCACTCAAAAATGGCGTCAAAAATCAGCAAACAACAAGGCAACAAGGAATCCAAAAGATAACTGCGTGCGTGTGCGAACAACAGGGTTGCTGTGTGCGAACAACAAGATTGCTCTTTAT
>QLNU02002114.1:0-22450 GCA_006491805.2 Dysdera silvatica | reverse complement strand
TCCGTCGAAAGTGTATAAAAGGACGCGAGTAACCGATTTGTTGATCCTTCCATTACATTTTTTCAGCTCCCCACCCCTCATTAGCACGGCTCTGTTGCTCGTCATCAGCTAATATAACGTTGTTTTTATTTAACAATGTTAATTTTATTAATGTTCTTGTCCTTTTCTTTTATACTATCCATATGAAACTAACTAGGTTTCTATTACAATTGAAATTTTTGTCTTTTGTGGCTGGCATGAACTTAAACCTTGATTATTTGTTGCGTGTGAGACTTTGACATAGTTGGTGTAAAATCATTCGTGGTTATGTGCTGCCATCTACTGGGTTTGGTTGAAAATATCCGGTTTACTAGAACGTAGTTTTGAAAAATTAAAAAAGCAAATTATTTAAAGAATATATATATATTTATAATATTATCGAGTAGTATATATATATATGTATATATATTAACAACAATGAAATCAATATTTGATTAATTAAAGTAAGTTTATATGCGGCACTATAAAGATAATAAAATTACGTATTTTATACATTGCAAAAAATCCTGTTCTTTCGTAGTTCATTACGTAAATGTATTCCATTTTAGTCCTACTCATCTCTCTCAAGGAGAAGGGTTGAGAAAACTAGGAGATGAAAAGCAACCCAAGCATTTTACTTACTCACGTGCAAACCACGCGCCGTGCCTACCTCGCGGTGGGGAATCCTCTTACCCACTAAACAGAAAAATCAAATTCGAAGCTGAGAAATTCCTATTGAACTTGAAAAAGAAAATGGAATGAATGTTTAATTCATTGTGCATATGAAATTCATGCAGTCTTCACTGTCAACTTGGCAAAAATTTCTATTTTCCCGGGGAAAACGGTGGAATCATTTGTTAGTAACTCTTCACCCTTAGACAAAAGGAAAACTTTTTGTACTTGGCAAAATTGATAGTTAGATGGAGAAAAAGACCGACTTCTTTGCTTTTGACGGTCGGAAAAATTTGCGATTGTAACTGCCCATTTTGTTAACGGTTATTTCCGTTTCCACGTCTGGGGTATACTGTCCAGCCAAGGGCCGGCCTTATGGGGTGGACGGGGGAGTCTTTCCGCAATCGGAAAAATCAAGTTACAAGCTGAGAAAAATCAGCTTCCAAATTGGAGAAAATCAAATTCAGTTGGGAAAAGTCAAGTTCCAAGTTGAGGAAATTCCGGTCACGCGCGAAAAAAGAAGAGATGAATAATAAATTTTTTGGTTAGTTGGAAATTCATAAAATTTCAATTGCCAATTTGGCAAAATTTTAGATTTTCTCGGGGAAAAATGGAAAATTTTATTTTTTTTACTCTTTACATTTAGACAATTGGAAAAATTTTTGACATTGGCAAAATCGAGAGTTATTTGGAGAAAAAGACCGACATTTTGCTTTTGTTTGTCGGAAAATTTGGATTATAAGTGCTCATTTTGTAAACAGTTGTTTCCGTTACCACGTCCGTGGTATATTGTCCAGCCAATAGGGCACCATAACCACACGTTTGAGGATTTCGCCTCATCCTTCTCCTTTAACCATCATTTTAAGTGCCATAAAGAAGATCCCAGGGCTGCTTCCCTAGTAATCCTTTTATTGAATCCTAACGGCGACTGATCTCAGCGTTGAGCTCTCAAATTTGCTGTGAAGCTGGAGAGCCCGTATGCTGCTATATCCATACAACGGGCAGGCAGAAGTGTGTGTTTGGCTTTTTTATGGCGCAAGAGCATCTGGGCTATACTGCGCCAAAAGTTTCAAATATTTCCTCTCCCGTCGTAAAACGCTAAATGCTTTCAATGACTGTTATCATGCATATTTTGTTTATTTAACAGTGAATACTATCTTTAAATATTTATACCGTAAAACCTCTCTGAGTCGTCCACCGTCGGTTCTGCTATAAAGCGGTCGCTCAGCAAAGTGTTCTCTGAATGGAGGTAAATTTAGCGTTGTGTCTATTGGTGGGTGGGGAGAGAGAAAATCCGTTTGCAAAAAAAAAGTGGTTGTTAAGGGAGGTCATCGTTAAAGGAGGGTTACTATATATGTATAATTTTCAACGCCTTTGTGTAGTTATAAAATTTTGTGCTTCTCCCCCCACCCACAATGGAAGTAGACTCGAGCCGCCTCTGACCACGCGTATATTTCCACTTCGGAAATATGCATTCATTGCGCATGCGCTGGAGATATTAGTACCATGTTAGAAAAATGCGCATTGACTTTGCGTTCTTTTCTGTTTCCGCACGTGTGGAAATGCCCACGGGTGCTATAATTGTTCTATCTTATTCAAATGTTAAAAGTTAAAAATTTGAATTATGGTACTAAAGTTGCATATTTATAGAGACCAGGGATTTATATACACCCCCAACACCCCTCCAGATTTTTTGATACACCCCCTTAATGAAATCTAAAAACAAAATTTGTTTAATAAAAATAATGAAATCTAATCCAAAACCCCTTAAAAATCTTGAACGCTCCCAGTTTATGAATCTTGGATAAACCCCCTGATAGAGACCAAAATAAAAATGGCAAAACGATCAGCGTCAGACTCTGAAATATAAGAAAAAGAATATCCTTCCGCTCTGTTAAAACTGGCATAAACTTATCGATAGTTGGCGGTGCTATCCAGAACTTAAAATAGTCTCTAAATTTTAGTGGCGCCATCCAAGGTATATGTATGTAAGGTAGGGTTAAGGCGAAATTATGGCGTCATTGGCCAAAGGAAATGACGTCACGACGATAAAGCTATGACTAACACTCCTCGTTCATACGACCTAGTAACGATCTACTTGCAGGAAAAATAATTTAAACAAAATACTTAGTTTCTATTTTATTCAGTGTCGTATCCAGGGAGATGCAAATAGCCATATACACATCAAAAATCCGTTTGTCTAGTATTACCCCGCCTTCCCCGCAAAAAAAATAATTTTTGAGTTGGCCACTGATTTTGTTTTTGAATTCACTACCAATTAAAACGAATGGCCTTTTTTAGCATTTTTCTATCTCTAATTTAAGGTGCAACGTCGTTCTACAAAAGATGTGAATGCCTCCCCCACCTCCGCTTAATCTACACCTAATCTCAATTCCATAAAATATTTCTTTTCAATGATTTTTGAGAAATACTTTTACTTAGAATTTTTATAAGTGCTTTCACAAATGATACAAATTATCAATAAAGATATAAAGTTCATTTAGTTAAAATCTTCATGTTTGCCCACTTGTAAAATAAGTATTGCGATATTTTTATAATATGTTTAAGCAATCCTGGGCGCTAGGTATGATTTTCTTTTTCGAGATAGGGGGCAGCTCTAATGGTCAACAAGGAATGGTTTGTTTTTTTTAAATAATATTGATAGTTAAGATCTTGGTTTTAATTGGGTGGGAATGGCTATGCCCCTTCATACGTCTGAACACAATTTTCTCCTTCAGACGAATTTTCGTGAAAAACTTAATTGTAATTACAAGCTAGCGTTCAAGTGACGAAGTAAATTTGATATACTGCTTGCCCCTTTCAAAGGTAAAAAAATCGGCAAATCATATAAATCCGAATATGTAAAGTAGTCCCCGATAGATGGCGAACCCCATAAAGCATCGTTCATGTTCTGAATACAAGCGTCATCTATCTGTGGGAAACCACTAGGATTATCTGAGTTTTAACAGGGACAAGGATATTATTTTCCCGTATTTCAGAGTATGATGATGATAGTTTTGGCACCTTCGTGTGGGTAAAGAATAAGCACTGTATAAATATAAAATTTTAATATTATAATTTAAATGGTCAATGGTAACAGACAGTGGCGTAGGAATTCAAACCTCATGGGCCGGGGGTGGGGGGTGCTCGTGCGCCTTTAAAAAAGAGAATGTGATGCAGCCTATGAGAAAATAATGCCTTCTGATATCCATTGGGTAGCTTGGGGGCCTGAATCCTTCCCCCCTTTTTCTGCGCTACTCGTAACAGCGCAAAAAAAAAAGCGGAACTGTCAAAAACTAATTTCGAATGGGCGGTGGTTGTTTACGCGAATGAAACAATAGGATCTTTGGTCATAAATAGAGATGTCCTATTCACAAAGTGGCTGATCCACTGGAGGGGGTAGAAATTAGGGAAAAAAATTTCCTCCCAAATCCATAGAAACAGCGGTGGAAATCGGTTATAACAGGTGGCGATTATGATTATTGGGCCCTGCCATGGACCCAATAATCTGAAATAAATTGCGATTTTACATATACCGTAATATGTGAACATATATAAAATGTGCTTGACCCCCCTCCCCCAATAATATTGAGAACTCTACGGTGATGCCAACAACAATATCCCCCCCTCAAACATGCTCACTTAATACTTGTACGCAACCTAAGTCTAATCCGTTCACATCGTCTAAAGAAATGGCCAACCGATTGCAGTAGTTCAATATTTCTCCCTCTTCTTCGTTTTTAACACCGGAATATTAAAAGGAAATCCAAACGTCATAATAAAGTCACTTCGACCGCCATTTAAAAACTGCATGAACATTGTGGACAGTTCAAAATTACACGAAAAAATCAATTGACCAAATACGCCGTCGAAAGTATATAAGGGACGCTAATAACCGATTTTTTGATCCTTTCAGTACACTTTTTTCAATGGCCCCGGGCGGCCGCCTAACTCCCCCCTCCCCAATAGCACGACTCTGTGCGTCGTCATCCTCTAATATAAAGTTGTTGTTATATAATAATATTAATTTTATTGTTGTTCTAGCTCTTTTCTTTAATACTATCTATTTGTAAATAATTCTACGTTTCTATTATAATTGAAGTTTCAGCTTTTGCGGCCGGCATGAAATTAAACATTGATTATTTGTTGCGTGTGAGACTTTGAATTTGACATAGTTGGTGAAGTGCTGTTGTTGGTTATGTGCTGCCATCTACTGGGTCTGGTTGAAAATAAACCGCGTACGGAAAACGCAGTTTTGAAAATTTTTAGAAAACAAATGATTTACAAAAAAAAAATAATTTTTTTTTAGTTCAAATTTTATCGTCTAGGATATATATATGTAACCAAAATATCAATGTTTAATGAATTAAGGTAAGTTTATATGCGGCAGTATTTATATAGTAACATTACCTATTTTATACATTGCTAAATTCCTTTCTGGCTACATCTAATTATGACTTGACCATTCTTCAGTAGTACCGTTCTCGTTCTCTGCGGACGAGAACGGCTGATAAATGTGGTAAAAAGAAACTCCCGAACATTGCACATAGGCAAGAATTCCTTAGAGACTGCATCGTTATGAGATGAACCATTATTCGGCGCACGCATGTGGATTCATGCCAATTCCGTGCACTTTTCCTCATTTTCAACGCTTTTTTTTTTGTATATTCAGTTGTGAAAGTTTTCGCGTTAAGTATTATACTGCCCATTCAGTTCATTTTTAACGTTTTTTTTTTATATTCATTTTGGAAAAAAAGCAGTTTAGGAAATAAAGTTGCTTCTTTATGTGCAGCGCGAAAACTGTCTTTCAGGTACGACCATCTCATATCAGCTAATGTGGAAATACTTTGAAGTGTATAATTATTTTACGAATGGATTTTTTTTCGTTGTTGAAGATATATTATTTCGATAAGAGTAAGTTGTAATGTTATTTTTCTTTTTATACTTCGTGCTATATACAGTAAAACCTTCCTAAGGCGACCACCCTCGGTTCCGTAAAAAGCGGTCGCCTCTTAACCAAGGTAAATTTAGCATTGGGTTTATGGGGAGGAAGGAAATCTGTTTCTGGAAAAGATGATCGGTAAGGCAGGTGGTCATTAAAAGAGGTTGTTCTGTATTTATATTAAGTTTACTTTATAACATTACATTTCCATGCGCGTTTGAAATTTCTCCCGATCCCCACCTTTGATTTTATTGCACATTGTGGGCTAATATTTATATTTTAATTTATACGGTGGTGGAATTTAAAAATATTTTACGATACTGTTGATTAAAAAAATTGTACAAAATTTACTTAATTTTTTTTATTGCCAATGTTTTGCAACTTGCGATGTTATGCAAAATAAACTTTCTAAAAATGTATTTTTATCGTAAGAAGCTTTAAATATACTTTCTCAGTATTACATAGTGGACATTTTTATGTATTTTTGATAATTGCAGGGGTGCAAATGGAATGTTTATTTTTTTTTTATGGTGGTGTGAATAACGGAATTTATTGAAGTGGAATTCACAGTCTTCGCATGTAAAATTATACGTTTTACCCACCTTACTGTGAGGCAGGAGGTTACTTAATTCCGATGAATGAGCTTTTCGGATATGTCTTCGCAAGCACGAGCGATTTGAGTTGGTTTTTTTTTTTACACAAGTGGTACAAGTAGCTGATTTCTGCGTTTAAAAAATTTTCTTTGCAACAGCAATAATAGAAATGTTTGTGGAAGTGACAGAAGAATCAGTCATTATACTTGAGGTTGGTTTCGTTATGGTTTCCGAAAGAAGAATTTTTTCCATAGCTTAAGCATTGGAATGTATGTACGAAACAGCAATGTATGTTTCCTTAGCAATTGGCCCTGAAAAAGGCAATTGTTGAAGTCGTCGTCATCATGGTAAAATATATTCCAAAATTTCCTCGAATCCATATTTCAAACTGCTTCGAAAGCACTCTCCGAAAATAATGCAAAAAATATTACAGTTCAGCATTTCCACAACTAAATTTCACCAACCCTAAATTTTGGTTCATAATGGAAACACTTCTTAGCTATTGCAAGTGAAGAAATACCAGTGAAGAGTCCATACGCATTCGCATAATGGTGGTTCATCTAATAACCGTGCTGTCCCCAAAGGCTCGTCACGCTCACTGCGTACCTTAGGGGGGGGGAACTTCTCCCCCCAAACGGAAAAATCAAGTTCGAAGTTGAAAAAACCCTATTGAACTCGAAAAAAAAATTTGATGAGCAATTAATTCCGGTCCAAACAGGATTATGGCTCTGTCATTTACGCCTCCGCTCGACAATCCGTCTTAAAAGCTCTTGACCCTATACACTGTAAGGGTCTCAGACTGTGTACTGGTGCATTCCGTTCCTCACCAGCTTTAAGTCCTTATGTGGAAGCCAACGAACCATCTTTAACATCACAGCGTATGCAGCTGTCTCTGAACTATTATACGAAACTTAAATCACTGCTCACTCACCCTCTTTGGGATGTCGTTTTAGAACCTCGTTCCATCTTACTTTTTAATGCATTTCTTCATTTGGCATTCGGATGGATAAACTAACCAGAGAATTAGGTATAGCTTGCCGAAGTATTGCTCCTACACATACTCATTTATCGCCACCATGGCTACATACCTGCCCTGGACATCCATTGGGATCTGGTTAACCACAGCAAAAGCACTACACCTAATGCTTTTTACCAGCAGTTATTCTCTGAATTTCGGAATCATTTTCGTGACTTTAATTTCATTTTTACAGATGGGTA
The DNA here is from genome assembly GCA_006491805.2 of Dysdera silvatica. Classification (NCBI taxonomy): domain Eukaryota; kingdom Metazoa; phylum Arthropoda; class Arachnida; order Araneae; family Dysderidae; genus Dysdera; species Dysdera silvatica. The sequence continues at coordinate 15,007 of QLNU02002114.1, read as the reverse complement.
CAAAACGGAAACAAACGTGGGTTCTGCATTTGTCATTAACAACAGTGCCATTGCAGAAAAAATCCCCCTATCGTGCTTCATTTTCACAGCAGAACTTTATGCCATTTCCATGGCTCTTACATATATTTCAGCTCGTGGCTTAATTTACTGTATCAGTTGTACCGATTCTCAGAGCTCTTTAAAAGCACTGGAACCTTTTAAATATTCACCTCATCCTATTTTATCCAAAATCCATTCACAACTGCAGCACCTGCACAATCATTCCAATGTCAAATTCTGCTGGATCCCTGCTCACATTGGTGTCATAGGGAATGATGAAGCTGCGAAGGCAACGAACTCACCACTTGCTTTTAGCCAGCTTCTTCCATTCTCTGACCTGAAACCAATTATCAAGACCTGTCTGAATCAAAAGTCGCAAGAAGAATAGGATCATAAAACCAATAACAAAATGCATTATATTAAACATGTAATTAGTAACTGGCCTTCCTCATACCGTGAAAATCGGAAAGAGGAGGTTCTCCTTGCCAGACTTCGCATTGGGCATTCCCGTCTCACCCATAGACATTTATTGGAAGGAAAACCAGCACCAATTTGCCAAGTGTGCAATGAACCCATAAGTGTTTTACACATTTTAACTCAATGCATTTATTATAGACTTTCTCACATTCTTACTTTTAACTCTTCATCACTCTCTGACATTTTAAATGACCATGCTGACCATACACACGTTTTTAAATTTTTAAAAAGTACTGGGTTTTACAACAGTCTTTGATTTTACCATGTTTGGCGCAGTATAGCCCAGATGCTCTTGCGCCATAAAAAAGCCAAACAAATAAACGAAATCTGTGATTATTTATTAAATTTTGAATTTTAAGCATTTTTAGCCCAATTTTCACAGCTTTCGGTCCATTGAGGCGACAGAAGATATCAGTTCAGTTATAAGGTTCTGCACACTTTTTAACAATGAGCGTTCACAACTTTTTCTCACTACATTAAAAAGATCTAAGCACTTCGATTTTTTTTAGCCGCCTTACTATATATGGCTCTGGTTAAGGCCCCTGTAATCTGAGCTGACGCATTCACCATGTTGTTTCCAATCTGCTGACCATGGGACGTTGGGAATTCGTTGCTGAATTAATATTTTAAACTCTTGGAAATGAATAGATGTGCGGCAGCAAATTGCTCAAATCATTCCAGAAGCGGATTTACCGCGTGGTTAGATATCTATCTGGGGAAGAAAGACAAATTAGATGGACTACAAATTGCGGAAGAAAAGACTGGGAACAACTGGGTTTCGCCAAATGGCGCCAATTACCGATATGACATTAACAACGATTCTTGATTCTTTCGGGATGGCCAGTGTGGCTTTTATTCCCTTTTTTTTTTTTTTACTGGCTGAAAAAAGGCCTTTATTATAAAAATCAGACTTTATTAATATTCTTATGTCTTTATCAGTGGTGATGAAACCAGAGTGACAGGGAGATAATCAGGGCTGTCCTGAAGAACATTATTAAGAGTTTGCGGTGCTGTCTTAACCCATTAACGGCCAAGCATAGAAATTTACGATGAAATTGCATAAAAATTCATATCCTTTTTATTTATGACAATAGCAATAAGGTTTCATTGAAAAAAAAAATCTAGTGTATGTGGGGGGGCCATGGCAAAATGTTGCGTTAACGCAACGTTGGCTGTTAACCTTGTCAGTTCATATATAAATACAAAATTGAGGATTTCTCTAATACGCAATTCATTTTTCACATAAGAAACATTTTATATGTTATTTAAAATGTTTTTACAGATATTACCGTAATTATCTGATTAATTAACTAATAAAAATTCAATTAATAAAATTTTAATTAACTAATAGAAGTCCAGTTATTTAATAAAAATTCAAATTAACTGTGTACTAATAAAAATTCCAATTCAGCAATGAAAATTTCCTATATCTCAATTAACTAATGAAAATCCTAAGTAACTAAAAAAGTCCTAATTAGCTAATGCAATTCCTAATTAACTAATAAAAATTAACTAATAAAAATCTAATAAATAATTAAAAATGAATAGCATTTTGTTTTTCGGAGATGTTGTGTTCAGCCTTCTGTCCCGTCTCAGGTAGTCGCAAGGTGTACTTGAGGCGCAAAACCACCCAAGCTAACCCGAATGTGCATGTGGCCCCAAAATCAAGGGGGTCTTTTTTTTTTTTTTACTTAAAGGAAGGGGTACTAACGAGCTATAATTACAGCGGGGCGGGAAGGGGGGCATGAGTGTAGCAGGGCGCTTCCCCCTACCGGAAATTAAAGTTGAAACATATTTAGGTATAATTTAATATTTTGAATAATATATTTCGGGATAGCAATAGTTTGCTCCCCGAGATGGAAAACTAGCTGAATAAACATAATAAATAAAAGCTCTTTGTTCATAATGGGTATTAAATCAAATAACTAATTATTACATTTTATAACCGTAAAAAATTACAGTGTAAAAATCTTGGAAAACGTCAAATTCCAAAATGGATAAATGTTTATAGAACAAAGAAAACAAGATAGCAAAAGTAAGATTGCATTGTCCCTATTGTCAACTGTCGATAATGCTAGTTAAAGTAAATATTCAAAGAAAGAATGGAGAGAAACGAAAGCAAACGCGAGGTAGCATCGAAGGGTGCCGCGATAGGCCGACCCCGTATCCGGCCGACGTTGGGTTAACGCAACATTATTTTCTTTCTTCAATATCGCATATTTTTAACTATTGTTTTTTGTAATTCCCATTTTTTACACACTGTCGACATTTGAAAGATTACGTTTATGAAAAAAGGACGTTGATATTCGTCAATCAGTAATTACTATACTTTTTCAAAAATGGGTCTTTGAAAATCCTTCAAAACACGTAAAAATGTAGAATTATAAAGAAGGAAATTTAACTTGCTTCCATTTACAAAAAATTATATTTAGTAAGGTCAAATCTTTCTGAATATGATATGCCAAAATTTTAGGGGAAAAAAAATTAATTAGGAAATAGAAAAAAATTCCCGAAAATAATGTTGCATTAACGCAAAGTTGGCCGAAAATGGGTTAAAGGGTATTGTAATTGAGGAGTTATTGGTCTTGGTGACGTCAACACGACGTGCTGACTGGTATTTGACTAGTCGTCCGTCTATCGTCTATCCAAACACAAGGTAGCAGTTGCCACCAGAGGCGTAAGGGGGAGGGGGGGGACACCGGGGCGAATGTCCCGAGCCCAAAATTTCAATTCTGGACTGGTGAACGGGACTGTTAAAGGGTTTTAGTGGGCGCAATGCTTAATTGTCCCGGGCGCTGGCAACATACGCTACGCCGCTGGTTTCCACTTTCATCAGTTTTTCATTTCTCTCCTGATCGTACGCAGGACATTATTTTGAGGCTTGTGGGGTGGGGGTTCAGGGGTTTTCCTCACTTCCTCATTTGTTTCCATTCAAGTTTGTAAATGACTAGAAAAGAAAAAGAAGGCTGAACTTTGTTAAAAGTTGCCCCAAAACCAGGAAATACAAAAACTTTCTTGAGACTTTGAGAGTACGCGGCACGTACTCGGCATATTTCAAATTTTCTTGAGAGTAAGCGGCGCACACAGCGCTTACCCTTTGGGGACAGCCCTGGGGATAATATTTCCCCTTCAGTGGCGCCGACTTCGTGGGTTCGAGATACTTTTTGAACCCTCAATTGTTTTGTTGTGGGTTCTTCGAACCACTAATATTTTTGCTCGTGGGGGGGGGGAGAATACGTGTACGGAAATGCATGCACAAAATTCTTCGTTATCAATTCAAGATTTTCATTATTTATACATTGTTCCCTGGATCGTTTATAAAAGAAAATTCTTCATTTTGTCTGGGTTCATAGAAAATACAAAAGTTTAGTCTGTAGCTCTACACACAGAGACGAGAATCTTTAGCGGCCATAGTGATAAAGGCGGAAATATGTCCAGTAAGTTGACCCCACTGAGCTAAATTACAACCGAAATGACGACTCCCTATTCAACAGCCCAGCGGTACCTGAAGCCAGTTTTTTGCTGCGGAGGGATACACTTTGTAAGCGAGTTAGGCAAACAATCCGTGAACGATACTGAAAAAGAAAGAAAAAGAGACGCAGTCCTCATCCTGGATTCGAACCAGGGCCCCCTCCTTGAGAATTCAGCGGAAGGACCCTGGTTCGCTTCCTTGCTTTTTGGTTTTACGGCTCAAAGACTACAGTGGTCATGCTGCGCCGGGACCTACTGTTTTCCGAGGAATCCGAACCTCTTAAGGCCTAGGGAACCAAACCCCGGACTACAGTGAGCAGTGCGATCTTTATGAGATCTCTGAGTAAGCGTTCTTTTTGCACTGCTGGGAGTCGAACCCGGATTAGCGGCGCAATAGGAGAACGCGTTACCACACTGCGCCACAGCACGGTCCGGACCTGGTTCGAATGCAGGATGAGGACGGCATCTATTTTTTTCCTAAAACAAAATAGCTCTAGTTTGAGCTACATATACAGGGTGATCCAAATTAAACAGGGGGTGTTTAGACCTCTCTGTAGGGAAAACTACTTGGCCAATTTCACCCAAATTTCGTACATATGCTGTCCTGAGTAGGCGGTTTTGATTTCTGAAAGAAAAAAATGAGTTCATATTTCGGCCGCTAGGGGAGGAAATGGCGCTGCGGAGCAGGCAATTTATTAATATTAACAACGAAAAAGTGTTTTAACATGCAATAACCTTTATTGCAATCACATGAAATAACTACAAATTACGGTACACCGTAGGACAGTAGGTATGCTAAAAAAAAAAGATTTGTCAATAACTTTATTGCTATCACATGTGGAACCACACTATCGTCACAGGTACGGCTCGATATATCCTCCGTCTCTTTGCTCTAGCAATTGCATTCGATGCACAACACATTCCACGGCAGAAAGTTACTCGTTCTCTTGGAGGTGGGTTACATGTTACGAAATTCTGTCTTTTAAGACTGCTACGTTCTGAACATTGCCTTTATAAACGCAGCTCTTTAAATATCCCCACAGCCAAAAGTCACAAGGGTTAAGATCGGGTGACCGAGCCGGCCAAGCTAGGGGAAGAAATGTGAACTCAATTTTTTTTTTCTTTCAGAAATCGAAACCGCATACTTAGGGGAGCATGTTTACGAAATTTGGGTAAAATTGGCCGAGTAGTTTTGTCTACAGAGAGGTCTAAACACCTCCTATTTAATTTGGATCACCCGGTACGTGGGTGGCAAAAATTATTGTATAAGTTAGTTCAAATTGATGCGAATTTGACTTTCTCACTATTATTTAGATACAAATAAAAGTAAAATTTGTAATATCAGGATTGCAACTTAAGTTTAAAAAGAAAAAGCTTAAACTTAGTGAGTTTTCCTAACTTTCATGAATAACCATTATAGGTGCTTGTTTACATCCTATGGTACATGCACATATCAGGTCATGCGACGCCTGGGAGGTGGGGCAGTTTCCAGGGGACTGGGTACCTCCCTTGACTAGGAAATAAAACTTCAGGCTATCGGATAATAGAAAACGGTACGCGTTTTATAGCTCCATATTTATGTATACGATTATGACGACGTGTACTTCTAAAATTTTAACGTACGTTGCTTGATAAGCGAGCACCTGCTCATGTCATTTTCCTGTCAGATCATTCTCACCATGTATCGAAATTTAATCATTGCAGATGTTTTCGCGGATATCGTTTAAATTTTTGAATGCCAAAACAGTGTGAAACGGCATGTGGAAGGATACCGATAGTTTAAAATAACAATTCTCAAATTTAATGAGGCACTAGAGTCCCCCCCATGCCCCCGATGAGTTTTAAATGGCTACGCCACTACCTTAAGCCTTTTTTTTTTTTTTCCGATGAAAGCATTCAGAGCCCTGAGTCAAATGAAAAGAAAAACTCTTACTAATCGACATCCGACGACTGTGTACATACGCAGAAAGTTCATAAAGGGGGTTATATATATAGTTATAACTCATACATTCCTATGTTAAATATACAAAATTTCATTGCAATCGGGGGTTACAACCCCCATCAACACCCCCTGCGTACGCCAGTGACTGTGTAGGTTATAGTCTTTGAACCATTTAGATATAGTACGTAGCATCTGCACCAAAGCCTAAATCAAAATAGTTCTTTCCGTCGTTGGGTGGCGTGAGTAAAGCGCGTTTGTTCACCATACAGAAAACCCCGGTTTGAGACCGTTGGTACCCAAGCGCGCGTTTTCTCCATCCAATCCTTATCCCTGCGTTTGGTTCTTTAAGCATCAGAAGTCCGGATTCCTCGGAAAACAGTAGGCCCTGGCGCAGCATCATCTTGCTTGTCCTTGCGCCACAAAAACACAATGTCCATTCGTCTTAGAACGCTTAGTATAACGTAGAAGAGGGTTTGCTGGTCGAAATAAGATGCGGCGGTCCAATTCGTTTCACAGAAAATTTACTGAACAGGTATACTAACTGTAGGAAGAACCGGAGCGTCACATCCGATCTCGGTCCATGATGTTTGTTTTTTACGGAGCAAGGACAGCAAGGGTCATACTGCGCCGAGACTTACACTTTTCCGAGGAATCCGAACTTTTTTACACTTAGGGAGCCAACCCCCGAACTACATGAAGCAGTTAAACAGTAAGCGGGGTTTTTTCTGGCACAGTTGGGAGTTGAACCCGGGAAAACCGTACTCTAGGCAAGTGCGTTACCACTGCACCACCGCAGGCCCAACTTTGCGAGAGATACGAGTATGGACCTGCTGACGTGTCATAGAAGACTTGCGTAGTTTTAGGTCGCAGCCGTAAAAGGGACAACCATGTACCGATTGCGGCTAATAAATATAATAATAATTATTATTATTATTACTTTCTAACGGGACCTAGCTTCGTAGATCCCGTTAACCTCTCAATCTTAAGTGAATAATAGTATCATAAAATTACATATTAGTGCAATGCAGCGCCCACCCTGTTTTCATATCTCATCCATCCACCTTACAAAGGATTATTTTCTTTGATCACTGGCTATCTGGTCAAATATTTGTATAATTTATCGTTGTAGATCCGAAATCCCAGTTTTAATTCCAAGGGGTGCTGTTTTTACTGCTCTGTAGTCGGGGGCTTGGTTATCCAAACGTGAAAAGGGTTCAAATCTCTTTAAAAGTGATAGGTCCTGAAACAGCATGATCCCAGCTGTTCCGAACACAGACACAAATAGTCCGCTTGTCTTCAACATGCCCATTGTTGCCATTTCGCAGTAACGTTTTTAAGTTAGTCTTCTGTCTGTTAATTGGCGCAATACGACCTTGCCTGTTCTCCGTCGTAAGCACATAAACAAATAATCCGCTGGTGTTCTATGTATCTATTATGACCGAGACCCCAATCAGGGGTGGGCTGGGACGGTGCGCCCTCGTGGACGATAGGACTCGCGCCCTCCGAAAAACTCGTATTTTAGTTAATTTTTCTCTCTTTATTTTTAATTTAACTTCATTGCCTTTCTTTTATCTCGACCTTTCGCGTTTGAACAAGCGAAGGACTTTTAATTTTTAATGCTAAACCCTGGTCAATCTGTTTATCGTTGTGTTATTGTAAAACAGTTTTGAGGGCGGCTAAAATCTATTTCGCCCAGGGCCGCTAATAAGCACGGCTCTGGTCCCATGAAAAATATTTTATATTTTTCATGCATTTTCTATTGTTCATTATATGAAATAGAAAAATACTTTAAAATTATTACATATTTAATATGTATATTTTTCTTATTTTAAAATCGTCTTTTACATGGTAAAAATTTTAAATAACACAACACAATTTCCGCTTGCTTTCTTACTGGTCATCCGTGACTATTCTCGCCAAATGTGGTAATCTGAACGGAGTGCCTGGATAGCGAAGCAACCCTAAATCTGGATGCGCACGCCGTCTACTGGCACGAACTATAAATAATATACCTCACTCAAGGTTTATGAAAGTTTTTAAAATTAAGTTTTCACTTCTGTACTTAAATAAAAAAAAGAACATGAGCTATATAATTTATTCCTGTCAGGAAAAAGGAAAAGTTATAATACAAATTGAGGTAAAACTTTTATTTTAGAAAATTGAATTAAAAATTTCTTTTCATGGCGCCATCTATGAACAAATATTTAAACGTTTCGATAATCTACACCACTGTGTACACTGTATACACCACTGTACACCATAAAATCGGGGTTGTCGAGTCCTGATAATTTCCTAAAAATTTACTTGTAGGCTGCGAACAAGATACGTTCAAAAATATGATGGTGACAAGCAAACATAAGCAATTTCTTTCCCAGGAGTGACTCAAGTGGCACACACGCGCCAATTTTACAACCTGTTGGAAGCCACGGTCACATTTAAAATTGTGATAACGTCCCATACCGGTAATGTTAAAAAATTGTAAATGAGGTACGGAGGGGTCCAAAATTATTCAAATAAACTGAAACATGAGGTGTAATGATGATTTACCACGTTTAATAACATAGGACTAAGAGAGTTTAAAAAATTAAAAAGATGCTTTACGAAATGCCATATTGCACAGCCAATCTCCGAATATTCGCCTATTTCACATTTGTAGATTGTTTGTTTTATGGGTTTATTAACTACTGAAAAACGGGCAATCCGGCGCCACAAGTTCACATCGTTTTGGTTGCTATGTGAAAGGAAAGGAATTCCTCGTAATTGCTAATTCATGGAAGCAATAGCTCTCACGCTTGCAAAAAATACACACACCCCAACTTTGCTATGCATTTCACATTAGCGAGCCATTTGAAGAAAAACGAAATTCAGGTCACTTGATCGAATAATTCCCCCCCACCCCCGCTTTTTTTACACCTAAACTTAATTCCATAAAATATTCCTTTTGAATGAATTTTGAGAAATACCTTTACTTAGAATTTTTATAAGTTCTTCCACAAATGATCCAAATTATCAATAAAGATATAAAGTTGATTCAATTAAAAGCTTCATGTTTGCGCACTTGTAAAATAAGTATTGAGATATTTTCATAATATGTTTAAGCAATTCTGGGCGCTAGGTATGACTTTTTTTTTCAAGAGAGGGGGGGCGGGCAGCTTTAATCGTCAACCAGGATTTTTTCTTTAAAAAAAAAAAATAGCATTGGGAATTAAGATCTTGGATTTAATTTAGAGGGAAAGGCTATGCCCCTACGCCCTCTGAACACGCCTATAGCAATAATATATTTTCCCTAAAAGCTTTATATTCCTTTACCAAAAATGCAAATATAATACATCATTCGTAAACAATGCGAAGTTCATGTAGTTAAAGCTTCATATTTTAATAAAAACATTAATATAAAATATTTTGAGTGTTTATAAATATAGAATTACTTTACATTTTTATGGGAAAAATTCGTTTCTAAGGGAATAATAATATTTGTTAGTTCCTTTGCATAACGAACTGGTCACCATTTTTGTTCGGAAGAATGTTTTGGGTCTCCCAAAAATTTACCAAAATATCAGAATTTGTTTTGATGTCAGAATTTCATGGCAGTTCCACACTTTATCAGAATATGTTTTGATGTCAGAATTTCATGGCAGTTCCACACTTTTCCACTTCCATTTCCTCATGTCTTTCTTCCCCTTCGATCATACTTTCTAACACTTCCCGAATGGTACTAAACGTAGCAGAAACTTCTAAATTTTCTTCCACGCAAACAACTTCGCTGACTTTCATACTTGTCATTAATACTAATCTGAGAATGTCATCCATCCCTTCACCATCATTATTTCTATTATTTTAGGAATTATCAGTTGTAAAAAAAAATTCTGCAATTAAAAAATATTGTAATTGCAGAATGTTCGATTGAAAGTTTTTGGTCGACAGTCGGACAGACATTCCAACAGCACTATCTCAATTTCTTCATTTCCGGTCTTAAGACGCTTCATTTTGCTATCTAAGTTAACGCCTGGAAAGGACTGTTGCAGACAATGTTCCCTACTTTATAAAATCTCGTTTACCTATGACCTCCCACAATCGCAAAGCGTTGCTAATTTTCGTACACTTGCACTTTTTTTTTTTTACTCTCATGGATAACAATGATTTTTAAATTCAGACGAATTTTCGTGGAACATTTATTTGTAATTATAAGCTAGCGCTCAAGTGACGAAGTTAAGTTGATATAATGCTTTCCCCTTTCAAAGGTAAAAAAAATCGGCTGGCCATATAGAATCCGTTTATGTAAAATAGTCCTCGATAGATGGCACACTCTTCACTGTGTTCTGGGTACAAGCGCCATCTATCGGTAGGAATTTCACTAGGAATATCTGAGTTTTAAGAGGGCAAAAGGATATTCTTTTTCCATATCTCGGAGTACGACGATGCTACTTTTGACACCTTAATGTGGGTTAAGAATAAGCACTGAATAAATATACAATTTTAATATTATAATTTAAATGCTGAATGGTAACAGCCAGTACCGTAGCAATTCAAACCTCATTGGGGTGGCTAGTGGGCCTTTAAAAAAGACAATGTGATGCGGCCTATGGGAAAATAATGAATTCCGATATCCATTGGGTGGCTTGAGGGCCTGAATCGCTCCACTCTTTTTCCTGCGCTACTGATAACAACGAACGAAAACCACATCTGTCAAAAACCAATTTCTAATGGATGGTGCTTGTTTACGCGGATGAAATATTAGGATTGTCGGTCATAAATAGCGACGTCCTATTCACACAGTGGCGAATCCACTGGAGGGGGTAAAAATTAGGAAAAGAAATCCAAACGTCATACTAAAGTTACTTTGAGCGCCATTTAAAAACTGCCTGAACATTATGGAAAGTATAAAATTACACGAAAAAAATCAATTGACCAAATACTCCGTCGAAAGTGTATAAAAGGACGCGAGTAACCGATTTGTTGATCCTTCCATTACATTTTTTCAGCTCCCCACCCCCCATTAGCACGGCTCTGTTGCTCGTCATCAGCTAATATAACGTTGTTTTTATTTAACAATGTTAATTTTATTAATGTTCTTGTCCTTTTCTTTTATACTATCCATATGAAACTAACTAGGTTTCTATTACAATTGAAATTTTTGTCTTTTGTGGCTGGCATGAACTTAAACCTTGATTATTTGTTGCGTGTGAGACTTTGACATAGTTGGTGTAAAATCATTCGTGGTTATGTGCTGCCATCTACTGGGTTTGGTTGAAAATATCCGGTTTACTAGAACGTAGTTTTGAAAAATTAAAAAAGCAAATTATTTAAAGAATATATATATATTTATAATATTATCGAGTAGTATATATATATATGTATATATATTAACAACAATGAAATCAATATTTGATTAATTAAAGTAAGTTTATATGCGGCACTATAAAGATAATAAAATTACGTATTTTATACATTGCAAAAAATCCTGTTCTTTCGTAGGTCATTACGTAAATGATTCCATTTTAGTCCTACCCTTCTCTCTCAAGGAGAAGGGTTGAGAAAACTAGGAGATGAAAAGCAACCCAAGCATTTTACTTACGCACGTGCAAACCACGCGCCGTGCCTACCTCGCGGTGGGGAATCCTCTTCCCACTAAACAGAAAAATCAAATTCGAAGCTGAGAAATTCCTATTGAACTCGAAAAAGAAAATGGAATGAATGTTTAATTCATTGTGTATATGAAATTCATGCAATCTTCACTGTCAACTTGGCAAAAATTTCTATTTTCCCGGGGAAAACGGTGGAATCATTTGTTAGTAACTCTTCACCCTTAGACAAAAGGAAAATTTTTTGTACTTGGCAAAATTGATAGTTAGATGGAGAAAAAGACCGACTTCTTTGCTTTTGACGGTCGGAAAAATTTGCGATTGTAACTGCCCATTTTGTTAACGGTTATTTCCGTTTCCACGTCTGGGGTATACTGTCCAGCCAAGGGCCGGCCTTATGGGGTGGACGGGGGAGTCTTTCCGCAATCGGAAAAATCAAGTTACAAGCTGAGAAAAATCAGCTTCCAAATTGGAGAAAATCAAATTCAGTTGGGAAAAGTCAAGTTCCAAGTTGAGGAAATTCCGGTCACGCGCGAAAAAAGAAGAGATGAATAATAAATTTTTTGGTTAGTTGGAAATTCATAAAATTTCAATTGCCAATTTGGCAAAATTTTAGATTTTCTCGGGGAAAAATGGAAAATTTTATTTTTTTTACTCTTTACATTTAGACAATTGGAAAATTTTTTGACATTGGCAAAATCGAGAGTTACTTGGAGAAAAAGACCGACATTTTGCTTTTGTTTGTCGGAAAATTTGGATTATAAGTGCTCATTTTGTAAACAGTTGTTTCCGTTACCACGTCCGTGGTATATTGTCCAGCCGATAGGGCACCATAACCACACGTTTGAGGATTTCGCCTCATCCTTCTCCTTTAACCATCATTTTAAGTGCCATAAAGAAGATCCCAGGGCTCCTTCCCTAGTAATCCTTTTATTGAATCCTAACGGCGACTGACCTCAGCGTTGAGCTCTCAAATTTGCTGTGAAGCTGGAGAGTCCGTATGCTGCTATATCCATACAACGGGCAGGCAGAAGTGTGTGTTTGGATTTTTTATGGCGCAAGAGCATCTGAGCTATACTGCGCCAAAAGTTTCAAATATTTCCTCTCCCGTCGTAAAACGCTAAATGCTTTCAATGACTGTTATCATGCATATTTTGTTTATTTAACAGTGAATACTATCTTTAAATATTTATACCGTAAAACCTCTCTGAGTCGTCTACCGTCGGTTCTGCTATAAAGCGGTCGCTCAGCAAAGTGTTCTCTGAATGGAGGTAAATTTAGCGTTGTGTCTATTGGTAGGTGGGGAGAGAGAAATCCGTTTGCAAAAAAAAGTGGTTGTTAAGGGAGGTCATCGTTAAAGGAGGGTTACTATATATGTATAATTTTCAACGCCTTTGTGTAGTTAGAAAATTTTGTGCTTCTCCCCCCCCACCACCCAATGGAAGTAGACTCGAGCCGCCTCTGACCACGCGTATATTTCCACTTCGGAAATATGCATTCATTGCTAGTGATATTAGAGCCATGTTAGAAAAATGCGCATTGACTTTGCGTTCTTTTCTGTATTAATATATTAAATTGGCGATGGAAGTTTTTACATTTACGCTGGTAAATTGGCATTGAACGATGTACATCTGATTGCGCTGATAGAGAAATATGTCTGTTTAAAGACTAGCGGTATTAGTTAGAGACACTGCTGTTGACCCCCCACCTTACTTCTTCGACCTGCCGTCCATGAGACTTGTGATTGGAATGGTGACAAGTGCTGTTTCAGCACGTATGGAAATGCCCACGGGTGCTATAATTGTTCTATCTTATTCAAATGTTAAAAGTTAAAAATTTGAATTATGGTACTAAAGTTGCATATTTATAGAGACCAGGGATTTATATACACCCCCAACACCCCTCCAGATTTTTTGATACACCCCTTAATGAAATCTAAAAACAAAATTTGTTTAATAAAAATAATGAAATCTAATCCAAAACCCCTTAAAAATCTTGAACGCTCCCAGTTCATGAATCTTGGATAAACCCCCTGATAGAGACCAAAATAAAAATGGCAAAACGATCAGCGTCAGACTCTGAAATATAAGAAAAAGGAATATGCTTCCGCTCTGTTAAAACTGGAATAAACTTATAGATAGATGGCGGTGCTATCCAGAACTTAAAATAGTCTCTAAATTTTAGTGGCGCCATCCAAGGTATATGTATGTAAGGTAGGGTTAAGGCGAAATTATGGCATCATTGGTCAAAGGGAATGACGTCACGACGATAAAGCTATGACTAACACTCCTCGTTCATACGACCTAGTAACGATCTACTTGCAGGAAAAATAATTTAAACAAAATACTTAGTTTCTATTTTATTCAGTGTCGTATCCAGGGAGATGCAAATAGCCATATACACATCAAAAATCCGTTTGTCTAGTATTACCCCGCCTTCCCCGCAAAAAAAAATAATTTTTGAGTTGGCCACTGATTTTGTTTTTGAATTCACTACCAATTAAAACGAATGGCCTTTTTTATCATTTTTCTATCTCTAATTTAAGGTGCAACGTCGTTCTACAAAAGATGTGAATGCCTCCCCCACCTCCGCTTAATCTACACCTAATCTCAATTCCATAAACTATTTATTTTCAATGATTTTTGAGAAATACTTTTACTTAGAATTTTTGTAAGTGCTTTCACAAATGATACAAATTATCAATAAAGATATAAAGTTCATTTAGTTAAAATCTTCATGTTTGCCCACTTGTAAAATAAGTATTGCGATATTTTTATAATATGTTTAAGCAATCCTGGGCGCTAGGTATGATTTTCTTTTTCGAGATAGGGGGCAGCTCTAATGGTCAACAAGGAATGGTTTGTTTTTTTTAAATAATATTGATAGTTAAGATCTTGGTTTTAATTGGGTGGGAATGGCTATGCCCCTTCATACGTCTGAACACAATTTTCTCCTTCAGACGAATTTTCGTGAAAAACTTAATTGTAATCACAAGCTAGCGTTCAAGTGACGAAGTAAATTTGATATACTGCTTGCCCCTTTCAAAGGTAAAAAAAATCGGCAAATCATATAAATCCGAATATGTAAAGTAGTCCCCGATAGATGGCGAACCCCATAAAGCATCGTTCATGTTCTGAATACAAGCGTCATCTATCTGTGGGAAACCACTAGGATTATCTGAGTTTTAACAGGGACAAGGATATTATTTTCCCGTATTTCAGAGTATGATGATGATAGTTTTGGCACCTTCGTGTGGGTAAAGAATAAGCACTGTATAAATATAAAATTTTAATATTATAATTTAAATGGTCAATGGTAACAGACAGTGGCGTAGGAATTCAAACCTCATGGGCCGGGGGTGGGGGGTGCTCGTGCGCCTTTAAAAAAGAGAATGTGATGCAGCCTATGAGAAAATAATGCCTTCTGATATCCATTGGGTAGCTTGGGGGCCTGAATCCTTCCCCCCTTTTTCTGCGCTACTCGTAACAGCGCAAAA
>QLNU02002113.1:0-17361 GCA_006491805.2 Dysdera silvatica | reverse complement strand
GTTATTTATTAATTATTAATATATTTATTTTTATTTTGTTATTTTTATTTTATGTTATGTTATTACTTATGTTTTCATATGTTCATTCCTGTTCTTTTCATTAACAAATAAAAACTATGAAAAAATATTCATTTCCTTGAATAACACACTATTACCGAAAAATTAGTAGATGTCCCGTTTATTTTTTCCTCAAAACGGGACACATGTCGTATGTCCCGTTTTCAGGGAAAAAATAAATGGTCACGTTAGGTCTATTGCATTTAGAACTGCATTTCCTAATCAATGCACTCTTCCTAAAAAATACTGAAATACACATATACATAATCACACTAGGTTCAAGCGATATACGGAGGGTGTTTACATATATTTATAACGACTTTGACAGCGTAAATAAAATACATAAAATAAAAAATTATCCTTTAATGTATTCTACTTGATAGCCTTGTCTTTGAATTATCATAGTACATTCAGATTTCCAAGATAGTAAGGCTTTTGGTAAAGTCACAAGTGGAATTTTGTCCCATTCCTTCCCAACAGCTTTTCACAGTCCATTCTAGGTTGTGAGTCGGCGTTTTGAAAGGGCTTGTTTTAGGAGTCCAAATATATAGTAATCCATCTGTGCTACATCTGAAGATTTGGTAGAAAATTTGTAAACAAATTTTTTCATCTATTTCCTGCTCAATGACTTTCATATAACGATCTGCATCTGGTCTTCCACTTCGCAACATGCCGAGGTAGCAGACGATGAAATGTACTTTTTTGTTTTAATTAAATTCAAATCTTTATTAATTGTTTTATTTATGGCTGATGATCATGCATGCAAAGCTTTTTCAATAGTTCTTTGAGGTTTTGGATTTTCTTGTAAAACCATGGAGTGTACTTTAGAAATGTTAGAAGGGACCTTTTGGGATATTTTGTTTTTGTTTTTGTTCCCTCTTGACATTAAAGCCCGACGATTTTTCCCTTTTACATTAAAAATATCGCTTATTTTATATTTTGGAACTTGAAAATCATGCTTATTGCATCGTTTTTTAATTATTGAATATGAATATTTCTCTTCGACAAATATAGAGCCTTAAAGCTACAGCTTCTTTTCCTATGCCATTTCACAGCGCAAACTAAATTTTTAGTCGCAAACGATTTTTCGCTTTTCAGGTGATAGCGCGTGTGTGTGTTGCCAGATTTTTTCCCCGATCGTTGCTAGCTTTTTTAAAATTTAAATTCAAATCGCTATAAATATGTGTAAACACCCTCTGCATCTACGAGTATATGCGGACAATTAAAAACATAAATATATTAAAAGGAAAAAAAATCTGTTTAACATAACTTGAAAAACACCATATTTATATAAAATAGGGGAGATCGGGGTACAGTGGGACAATTTTGACTTGGTTGGTAATATTTTTTACATTTTTAATATTAGAAATTAAACAAATCGCACCCTTGCGACGAAAGTGTTACAACTCAAAAAATCCCAATTTTTAGGAAATGCAAAAAACCTCAATTCTGGCTGAATTGAGGGATATTTTGTTCGGTGTCGTCGCTTTTGAGGGGTCTGCTACAGGCTTTCCCACAGTAGCACTTGTTTCAGCTTAAGCCCTCCATATTCTCTTAGGGGTTGTGTACAAATTTATGGAAGTCATTTAATTTGAATATAACCTTATTTTTAAAATATTAAACAAATTATTAAATAATAATACGTATTAGGAATGTAAATTAGCCTTATATCACAATAATTAAAAAAGGAAAGATAATAAATCACAATAATTGAAAAGAAAAAAAGCAATAAACCACAATAATTGAAAAGTAAAAAGAAATAAATCACATTTAATTCTCATTTAATTAATTCAAAAATATAGTACTGTATGCGTGTTTTGGCTACATTATATTAATCAAAAATGCTTTGCATACGAATTTATAATATGTCATTTTGAGAAAGAGTGGTTAAGTCTTGTCGGAAAAGCAGTGGCGGCATTCGATTGGCTTAGAAGTTTCTAACCACAGTTGTCGTCATTCTTGCCTTTGGGTCAGACAAAGCCCTAAAATCTAATTGGTTAGGCGACGGTATGTCGGGGCTTTGGGATGCTTTGTTTGTGGGTACATTTTCTTCCGGCAAACGCTAAAATTTAGTTTTTTAATTTATTTGATAAACATTTTAATTTAAATGCAATCTATCCTGTGGCAAAACTGAACTAAACAATTGGGATATTTAGTTATTTATTTTTGTTCATTATATAAAAGTTTTTATACTTTTTTTTCCGCCATATGCAACGTCATTAAAAATACAGCATTTAGGTGAGTCTGTGTATAGTAATAATTTACAGTACAGATTTTGACACCCCGAACAGTATTGTGTTAGCGAATGCATTTGGTCCTAGAGTGGAGGGCCAAAGTCAATCGAATATATGTGAAGAGGAACTACGTGTGTGATACACACCACCGAAGTAATTCTCTTAATGTATACAAAGCTTTTAAGAATATGCATTCTTCCATAAAAACGGAGGTTTATTTGAATTTAGAGGAAGAGTCATTAGCTTTTAATAGTAGCACATCGATAAACAGAGGAAGATGTACAATTTTTCCGCCGTAAGCTTCAGCCTAGTTAACTTATAGGGAAATCCTCCATTGACGATAAAGATATAACAGTGGAACTGAAATAAAATGCAATGAAAGCAGAGAAAAGACGAAATATTCGATGGAATCATCACCTAGCTTAACTGTCTTAGATGCTGTTAAATTGATCGAAATATTGCACCATTTTATCCCAAACGTATATCAGAATTATCTACATTTAAGAACTACGGCACCACTACTCTCTGGATAAACCAAACCCCAAATATTAGATTACTTCTCTTTATCATAAATACTAAATTTTTCTTTCTATTTTTTAACTCGACTTTTCTAAATATTTAATGATAAAACATCCTATTTTACATCCATATAACTTAATAATACATCACGTTTTCAGTTTTTATATATTATTTATTTTTAAGTTTTAAATTAGAAACGTAATTTCCGATTTTAATTTTATTATTATGTACCTACACTTTTAGATTAACGGAATTGTAGTTAAAATACACATATAGTATTATATTTCCGAATTAATTAAATTAGGATTAGATTTTCGTGATTTAAGCTTATCTATTTTATCTGCAATATTATTTAATAATTTGTTGAATATATTAATAAAAATAGTGCGGCATCAAAATTATAACATTTGATTTTCATAATAGATTGTATCTCATTTAACCTTGTCTATAACGATAAATTATCTATATTGATACCTTTTCCCGGTTCCTAGAATAACGTTAAAGACAGATTTCACTGTTGCATGCTTTATAAACATTATTCTCTGCTTTGTACATTATTGTTCAAAATACACTTGTTTTTAACTATAATTAGTAATTATAGGTAATAAGACAATTGAAAATCACAGTTATTGGATATTATGAGAATTATAAATCACAATATTGCGATTTAACCAATAATAACTTAATAATTAATACGATATTATTTTATCGGATACAGAGCAAATCCTCCATAAGTAACAACCCTGGGTTCCATAAAAAGGTGACCTCTTAATGGAGGTCTATGGTAAAGCTGGATAAATATGTAAATAGACTCTGAAAATAATAAAACTTACATACATAATTGGCAAAGTTTTTGTTACATTAGTATGCAAAATATAAAATTAAAGAGTATAATTTGTGGTTTGAAATTTGAAATAACTTCTTAAAAATGAATTACAGTGACGGATTAAGGGCGGTGCGACCGGTGACGTTTCACTGAGTACCAAGCCATGGAAAGCTGGCTTACGCAGGAGATATTTATGGGGTTGTAACCCCCCATTGCAATGAAATTTTGTATATTTAACATAGAAATATATGAGTTGTAGCTCTGTAATCCCCCTTATGAACTTTCTGCGTACGCCAATGCGCATGAGGGCACCAAAATGGCCTAATCACCCCGGAATGCAGACAAGGCTAAGTTCAATTTGATAATCTAATCGCTTATTCTTAAATAAGTTTCAACAAACCAAACTGATGTCAGGGTCTCAAGCGGGTTATGCAGCATTTATTCGGGACCTACACGTGTGATGTGATATTTTCAGTTTGTGTTACTGTATGCATTAAATGAAAAAATAAAATAAAAAATAAAATGTAATATAATTAATTAAATTTAAAGTGAACTTCAATGTGTAATAACTTAAGTAAATAGATAAGTTTTCCTGCATGCAATATATAATCATGTTTACTTTTATACGTTTTCCGAAACCGATAAGAATAAATTCATGCTAATAAGTAAAAAGTACAAAAAGAAGGATGAATTCACTTGACTGTACATAAGACATACCAGTTTTTTGAAACTCATATAAGGTTTTAATTTTTGGCTCAGCAGGAAAATTACTTGCAGTTTAGTTACGTGATATTTGTTGTAAGGATATGTTAGTTGTTATCTTGGCTTTCCGTCTCGTAATAGTATTCAATGTTTTTCACAATAAGATTCAGTAGTTTATTGAGAAGATTACTTAGAAATAAAAGAACTGTGCCACAAAAGGAATCATTTTGAAAATAATTAATACTTAACGGAGGGAGCGCCAAATTTTGGGGTGGCACAGTGCGCCACATGACATAAATTCATCTGTAGCGTATAAGTATTACGAGTGTTGCCAGGACAACCAGTAAAGATAAAATAGGATAATTTCTTACCATGAGAAGTGAAATATATAATTGGAGAGTTTGGTAACGAAGATGAACAATTCTACTTTGAAGTTTTTTCAGGAGAGCTGAAAAACTGAATTTATTGTTAACTTCATCAATAGCCTACGCCCATCTTTGAATGCGATTTTTTCATGTTCTAGCCGTTTTTGAAACTAAAGGGTCTCGGATTTGAATTCAGCGAGGAAAATCCTATAAATCAATCAATAACTCAATTCCGGAAAAAAAATGGAGTTGTCCGTCTTTGATACCAAACTCCTCATATATTTAATTCTTTCACAGTTACAATTGAAGAACTACATTTTAAATAACTTAATCGTAAAATGAATAAATTTTGAAACAAAGACATTCTGAAATAAATCTATCATGCACACAATAATGACGTTATTAAATGTTATATTATTGAATTCATGAAGTGAAATGTCAATCTCACTACACTTCGAAATCCAGCTTGTTCTCTTGGTTGAGCTGCATCTAATTTTTTCTGCAGGCGATGTGTTAGAACTTTTGTGAAGATTTTATAAATAGCAGGTAACAAGCTAATTGGTCGGTAAATTTTCAAATGCTCTTTATCACCTTTTTTATGCAAAAGAATTACTGTTGCAGAATCCCATTGGTTTGGTATGTTACCGCTGTTAAGACATTTGGTAAAGAATTTTGCAAGTATGTCTTCTACATATTCTCCAGCTTCTTTTAGGATATCTAATGTAATACCATCATCACCAGGGGCTCTTCCTTTCTTCATATTTTTTATTGCAAATGAAACTTCTTCTTTTAAGATTTTAGGAGCTGTTCCTTCGACTATTTCGGCGTCTTCGTTTAATCCACTGTTACTTTCGTATAGATTTTTGTAGAATTCTTCAACTCTTCTAAGTATTTCTTCCCTATTTCTTGTTACGGTGCCATCCTCCTTTAATGCAATGATGTATTGTGTGTAAAAAACAAACAAAACACCAATTTAACATCCCTAAGGCTTTTGTTTTCAATGGACTCACAGTTGAATTTTCTTATATCTTCTTTCATGCTTTTGCGCAGAGTTTTGCAACCTTCTACACACTTAATCTTGGAAGTGGCATTCCGATTGCCTACCTTTAGATCTTTTCGTCCTTTCATGAGCCGTTCCGTCGTTCCAAATAATTTGCTATTGTTCTTTTTACATGTTACACCACCAATTTCCCCAGCAGTTTCAACTATTGTCTTAACAATGTTTTCATTTGCTTCTGAGATATCAACTTCTTCAACAAGTCCCTCCATGTTTCCTTAAAACTGTATGTACAGTCCTACCTTATCTGGAGCAGAATGATCTTTGTTGTCCTTGCGCCATAAACGTACCACCAACTAACCAACCAACAATTCCTTCCAGTACAGAAAAGCAATTCCAGATTCAATGCTTCGGTCTTTTTCTTTCAGTTTCTTTAAATTCACCCCCTTACCTATTTGTTTTGTGATGAGCTACTGTCTTTCTCTATAATTTTGGATTTGAATATACTTTGTGTATCACCATTCGATGATAAGTTCCGGTATTGAATTGTACGCTGCAATCTTCAATAATTGATTTCTTGTTTGCCAGGATATAGTCAATTTCGCTGGTTCCCCCATTTGGGTGTTTCCATGTCCATTTTCTTTGCGGTTTCTTCTTAAAAAATGAATTCATGATGCTAAGGTTTTCAGCTTCTGCAAATTCGATGAGTTGATCGCCACGTTCATTCCTTTCCCCATATCCGTATTTACCAACCGATGTCTCTCCTTGTTCCTGTTGTCCAATTCTTGCATTGAAATCCCCCATGATGAGCTTGATATGTTGTTTCCCTTTGGTGTGTAACTCTTTGATTTCTTCATAAAATTCTTCAACCTCTTCGTCGGTATGGCTTGATGTTGGTGCATATATGTTTGTACTATTGAAGATGATATAGCTGGATTAGTTGAATAACTATTCTCACTGAACAGGGATAATTTTTGTGTGAGAATTTCGATGATAGCTTTTCATTAGAAGCGGGTTAAAAGCCTGAATGGCCAAGAAAGGAGGATTCTAAAACTTATATTTGGTTTAAATTAAGATATTTTTTTATAATGCAAAAGTTTTGTGAAAGAAGGTCACAATTAAATTTATCATATTCAAGGTAAGAAGACAAAAAAGTGAAATTCTCCAAACTCTTCTCACTTCTAGAGGAAGAATAGTTTCTGATAATATACAAATATATGTAAATTTAGCATTGAGTCCATGAGGAAAAATTCATTTCGTTAAACGGGGTCTTAAGAGAGGTTTTACTATATTTTACATTAGCTCATGATTAGATGTAATGAAGGTATATCATGTAATGGACCCCAAGTAAATACTATTCTGTATAATCAATTCAGGACCCTCCATGTGACGACAGACACTAAACTCTTTATTATCTTTTCTGTTATTCTCTCTTTGATCATTTTCTTGAATATTTTAAAGCTGCTTATTTTCCATATTACTTTTGGTAAATTTCAGATTTGGTTCTATGTAATCGACATTGTCCCCTCTTTTTGAAGTTTAAAATTTGAGTAGGTATAATTTCCTCCCTTAATATTTGTTTCCTATTTCTATGATTTCTATTACTTCTATATATTTCCGTCTAATTATTTTTTCGTACATTTCGTTCGGGGTATACAACAATCGTTAATAATACTCACAGGTCCCTAGTTTTTTCCCCTAACAATCCCAATACAATATTGGTAATCTTTTCTTATTACCTTTAACAAAATTCTGTAATATCTCCAAAATTTTTAAATGAAATTTTTCAAAATTTCCCCAAATACTGAAATCTTAAAATTGAAAAACCTTATAACATTTCTATGATAATATACAAATGAGTAATAATTAAATTATAAGGTCACAGACGCTACAAGAATCTGACAAAACATGACTGGTCGAGTTCGCTCACTCACAGAAAATGAGTATACCACCGTTCTTCGAGAGTTTGATCCTGAGAAAGTACTAATGATAAAATTCTCTACTTTGTTAATATTGCTATCGCAGAGATATACTTTTCCTCCGTTTCTATCGTTACTGGCGTTAAAAGTCACTTTTTGACCAATTCTCCTAACTCCATGTGTTGCGTGTTGTTATGCATATCTTAATTTATTTGTAATATTTTATTTTTTAAGTTATGTGCGTTTTATTTCATACATGTATAAAACAAATTTTAATAATCTTTTTCATATATTTTTAAGAACATAAATATTTAAATATTTCTTCAGTATTAAGAAAATTAAATACACCATTTTTATTTTAAATCGCAAAGTTTTGTAACGATGTGTTATAAAGGAGAGAAGGGAACTTACAAATTACGTACGAGAGTGAATTACTCTTATATTGTGGTAATAGAAATTTTACTGTTAATGGAGCCCAATAGTAAATTTATACGCAACCCCTAAAAGGAAAAAGAGTGATATGGCTGAAACTGGGGTGGTCTTAGCCTGGAGGGAGACTAATTTTAATCGAGATAAGCGGACCCCGCAAAGGCGACCACCTCAAAAGCGACGGCTTCATTTTGTTCATCTAATAACTTCAATCCTAAGACCAGTTTCTGGAAACATATGTGACGCAAAATTTGCTTCATTTGTTAGACCAAAACCTTTATTATCACGACTTTTTGAGTTATAACAGTTTATGGGATTCGTTGCAGGTTTGTATGATGTACTATTTTGAGTTATAACGATTTCATTGATCGGTTTTTGGCATTTTACTGATGCCGAGCAAGAACTAAAAACGGGAAGTACAGGGTCTTTATAATTAAAGTTCCACTTTGAAATGGCCATAAAATGAAAACTACTGGACCAAATGTTACCAAATTTGGTAATGGCTTATAAGAGGTCATGGGATTTTATTTTCCGCAAAAAAATTAAATAAATTAAAAAAAATACAAGTTCAAAAATCAAAACCAGCGGGAATAGCGCTGTATGCAATATTGTTAAACGAAATAAAAAAAATAAAGACATCGGTTTAAAACGTGTTTAATCGTTTCTAAAACGAAACTTTGTGGGGTTATGCAAATTGTTTATGGTGATAACATAAACAATTTGGCGGAACTGAAAGATGCGATACACCGACATGTCCGCAACATTTCTCATGATATGCTAAGAGCTGCTATTGAGAACGCAGTAATGCGATTTAACTTGCTTTCAGAAAATGGTGGACGCCATATTCAACATGCTTTGTAACACGTTTTAGAAACGATTAAAAACGTTTTAAAACGATGTCTTCATGTCTTATTTCGTTTAACAATATTGCATACAGCGCCATTTCCGCTGGTGGTGATTTTTAAACTTTTATTTCTATTTTTATTTTATTTATTTATTTATTTATTTTACGAAAAATAAAATCCCATGATCCTCTGAGTCCATGGATCAATTAACACTGCTTGAAAACCTTTCCTTTTTTAAACAAAATAACAATTTCCCTTCTGAGATAACACCGTCTCATATGATTGATTTTCAGCCAAGTTTACCGTGTCTGTGGAATTTTTTCATAATGTTGTTTTCCGCGGATTAAGGTAATGTTGCTTTCTGTTGGTCAAGTTAAATAAACAATTAAATTATTTACAAATGCACCCCAACATATTCCAGATATAGCCAAGTCGTTCAACTATGCCTTCCAATACTTTACTTACCTTGTTGAGAAGATTCATTGCTGCTGGCGTTGATGACTACAAATCTCCTCTTCCTCCCACTTATCCCGTATCATGGATAAAAGGCAGAGATGGGGAGAGGGAAGCAGGAGAGATGATGGAGCCGGGAAGATGATTTTGATGCTCACCTGGCAGAAGTTTCGTGGCCTGGAGACTTTTTAGTTCTTTATCGAAATTCCTACTCAGAATGGCCCGGGGCACTCAATCAGGGAAGCTAATGGATTGCGGCGAAGATATTACAGTTGCTACTATCGGTATCAGCAGATAGAGGCGGAAATATATAAAAAAAAAGAAGAAAAAAGAAAGAAATACAAATCAATCTCTTCCGCATCTTCTTTTGAACAATGGTAAATAAAAAAGTATTCTGTTTTCTATGCAACTTGAATAACGGAACCTCACCTGAGAAAATAACATAATCATATTGAAAGAAAAAATGAATTATTATTATTTAATTTATTATTAATAAATTATTATTAGGAAGCATGTAAATTTCGTAACATGGCAATTGTTCCGTGTACATTTTATAATATGGCAAAGTTTCATGTACATTTGATAATATGGCAATTGTTCCATGTATATTTCATCATATGGGAAAGTTTCATGTAAATTTCTTAATATGGCAATTGTTCTATGTAAATTTCATAATATGGCAAAGTTTCATATAAATTTTATAATATGGCAAAGTTTCATGTAAATTTCATAATATGGCAGTTGTTCCATGAATATTTCATAATGTAGCAATGACAGCTCCATAAACTTGTCACAATTTATTCCATGATTGATTTCCATTAAATTGCGTTGTGCATACAACAGCGTAAAAAACTTGTCGGAGCTTCCTCTTGCTAACAAAAATATCCCTATTTCAGCGTGTTTTCAGAATTGAAGAAATTCAGTAATTGCATTCTATAGTCTCAATTATTCCAGTTGAAACAATATTTATTAGAGCTTTAAATGTTTAAGATAATTCATAAATAAGGCAAAAGGTAAATGATTAAATACAACGTTAAAAGAATTTAGTACGCCTTTTTAGCGGAGTCTTTGAAAATTACGTGTGCACACTTCGATGGTAAACGGAAGACTGATTTGATTTTAGAATTCGGATGACAATTACACACACTGTTACAACTACAAAAAGTAAAATTATAATCACGCAACATTTGAAAAATATCAAATAAAATTAAACAATTTTCCATGGTGCCAATTTTACGAAATTGAACATTTTAAGTTTGTTTTCTTGCGTTTCTAAGTGGCAACAGTTAAGAAAGCCTGAAAAGTGAATATTTATATTGTGGGAACCCACAAGTTTGAAACTCCCACTCCCACTCCACGGGTTCTTCGTGTGAAGGCCTCTTTATATCAATGAAAGTGATTGAAATGTTATATCGACAATTCAAAGGGTTTCCTGGCATCAGTGCCATATAATGCCGTCTTAATGAAGGGGCCCAATCCGAATAAGAGGCCCCAAAATGACAGTTTGTTTATTTATTTATTACAAATGCCAGGCGTTTGACTATTTGGTCATTAACCTTCAAGCTTTCCAATAGTTGTTAACAATATCTTGAGAAATGTTTAGTGCATTGCACACGTTAAGATATACCGACGTGTTATTGGCGGACTGCTGTTGCACAACTTGCAATTGGGGACAGTTCGTTTATTATATATAAGAACCTTGTTTTATTTAAAAAATTTAAAAGTTAGTGTAAAATGGACCCCCAAAACGCAAAACCTTGGAAAACTACATACACGTGTGTGCAGAGCCGTTTCTAAGTGTCTTGCCGCCCTAGGGGAGAATTGAAAGGTGCCGCCGCAACCCTTTTACTACTACCACTCTTTCGTCTATATCCCCCTCTCTACCATCATCAACATCCTGCGGTACAACAATGTAAATCTTCTATTATATTTTTAATCATTAAACCCATTAATTACATTTACATTTTAGACTTACATTAGTTAGTCCGCAACACTGAGATATTGTTAATAATAAAACAATTGCCACATATTATAATGGCCTAATTTCAACATTTTATGTTTTTGAAAACTGAGGTTTTAAGGGAGTAATATTTCAAAACACACAACGTCGTATTATCAGAGCTGGAAGGCTTAAATGTCTTAGATATAAAAGAATTCGTGTGCAAAGTTAAACAATGAAACGCATCAAACATTTCTGTATTCTTCCAAGTAAAGGCTTATTAAGTAATTGTTCCGTATGCTTTTGGTAATAATTCGATATTTTAATTTTTCCTCTTTTTCAATTTTTTTTTTTTTTTTCTCATTTGCTCAATTTTTTCTTTGTTTGATTTAAAATTAATTTTTGTTTTGCTCCATTTTGTCGCCCAAGGCGGTCGCCTTCTGTGGCCTAATGATAAAAACGGTCCTGTGTGTGTGTGTTCAAAGGGGAACATTAAAGAATTATAATCGGGACAATCTGTTAGCTTTTAGTTTTTGAAAAATGAAAGTGGGGATTGGTTAGTGGGCCTGATTTGCTAAACCAGGATTGGTGGTGGGGTGCGAGATTCAGTTCCGATCGGGGAGGGGCGGTGACAATTGTAATCGCTCTTCGAATTGCTTGGAAGTTTTCAAACTTAACACCGGAATGTTAAAAACAACACGCCAAGAATGAGAAATGGAGCATTTGGCTTCGCCTATCTTAACCTTATTTCGCCAAATGCGGTAGTATAACTCGCCAATATAATAATTATTACCAACGAAGCCGATAACCTGTTGGCATCATCACTAGTAGCTTAAAAAATTCGCCCGAGAGGTCACCAAACAGCAAATCGCATGAATAGAATCTGGGCAAGGCATATAAATATCAACATATAGGGCATATCGATATGTAAGGTGCTGAGAAAAATTTCTTAATTAGAATTTCATCTAACGATTTTCTCACGAAACAATACAGAGTTTCACCAGGAGATTCCATAACAAACAGTTATTTTAACACTGGCGTAAGGCTCCCGAAACGTAGTGCTTTTAAACCTTACGCCAGTGTCAAAATAATTGCTTGTTAACGATTTTCTCACCAACCGCTCCCAAAGCTCGTTATCGAAAATGGCAAAAGCTCTCTCCCGTTTCCAGATACGTTTATGATAAATGCTAGAAATATTCAAGAATTTCAAGTAATTATTTCGGAATAAATAACTAATGCAATTTTTCCATTAATTTGAATTCTCCGAATCAATAAAATTCGCCTTTTTTTTGGAATTTGCTATTAAACATAACATAAATAATAATAATAACCTTTCTTTTCTCCATTATTTTGATAAAGGAAGATTGTGCGATAAAACTTTCATTGCATATGCAAATTAAGGGGAATTTTTTATAGAAAAGATAATTACAATAGGGTTGGAATAAGGAAATTTTTTTTAATTAATTAAAATTTACATATATTATGTATGTAAATTGAGAGAAATTTTTATCGAAAAGATAATTACAATAGGGTTGGAATAAATAAATAAATATAATATTTTAATTAATAAAATTTGCTTATTTAATTACTGTTACAATTAATATAATCTGGAAAACAAAAATTCTTTACAATTCTGTTAATAACCTTCTGTGTACATAAGAAGCGCATAGAAAATCATTATTACAATATAAGCGCACAGTTTATATTGAATTTAACGGCTAAGGTTATTCTCAAAACACTGGCGTATGCAGGGAGGTTGATGGGGTTGTCACCCCCCCCACTGTGATGCAAATTTTTGCATATACATATAAATATATGAAATTATAGCTCTGTAACCACCACATTATAAACCTGTAAACTGTTATGAACTTTCTGCGCATGTGTATTCAGGGGCAGACTAGGTCTTCTCAAAGGGCGCATAACTTGGACATTCAGAGGGCGCGGGTTCTTGCCCATTCAGATTCGCAAGTCCTATCGCCCATGAGGGCGCACCTACCAGGGGGTGAGGGTGCACCATGGGGGCCGATGAGCCGGCGGCCCAGTCTGCCCCTGTATGTATGCTTATAATTAGTGTCCTTTTCCAAGTTACTGAGATATCATGGGTGAAGGCTGTAGAAAACTCCAACTAAGGCCGCCTTTTGAAGTTGGTATAATATATTGTAATTTTTGCCCATTTGAATTCGGGTGATTTTCAAGATTTGAAGGGATTGCTCCTGGAGTTCCTATTACTAACTAATAAGGGAAGGTCCTAGAGTAGACGGCGTGGATTTTAACAGGAGTGGAGTCATTAAGAAGCTTGTAAAAATTATTAAACACGTATTCGAGCTTTCCTCATAGTGGCCATTAATACCGGTGTGAGGGGGATTTTCTGAAGGTCAAAAATTGTAATTTCTCTTGATATTTTAAATCGTTATACCTTCGTACCGAATGATTTATTTTTAAAAACTCTTCGTTGCATTATGTATTTTATTTAAATTCATTAGACACATGTTTCGTAATTTTTTCATCGTAAATTGTTATTAGTCAGTTTAGGGGATTTAAAAACCGGCGTCAATTTCGAAAATAACGTAACAGGGATGGTAGATTTGGCGAACATTTGGCGAGTCATTAATAAATAGCCTTTACGGCTATTATTACGGGGGAATTGAAATTACGTTATTATAATGAATGAATTACGAGTAGATGCATTTGAAAAAAAAAATATATATAAATGTTCATTTTCATCATTTTTATTTAGAAAGTGTGATGTCTGTGTTATTATTAGTTTTTACATATTTAAGTGGAATTTATTAACTTTCACAACCAACAGCGTGAAAATCCCAAAAGCATGGAAAACATAAATGCTTTCGGCAGCGACTGCATTGAATAAATGGGTGATTTTTGCAAACAGGTATTTTGTAGCATAATTTTTGCTTTAGCGAAAAACAAACCTGACGTACGTTCAAAAGTCGGGCTTACTATCTTCTGACAATCTCGATGCAAATCAAGCATATTTAATCATAGGACGAAAAATGTTAGTGCTTATTTGAAAGTGTACCAAGGATTGTAATCGTACAATATTATTTATGATTGTAAGTTCATTTCCATCTCCAGATATTTTATCCATGACGATAGATTTCACTTTATTTCTCTAAAGGAAACACCGATCTAACGGTTGACGCGCAGTTGTATTGATTGAATGTTCAAGAATAATTTTCATGACACACACACGCCATACGGTTTACAATGAATGCCACACCTTTTTTTCGAAAATCCAGGGATTTTATGACCCCCTCCACCAGGAATCGAGCAGAAGGTGAAAATTTTCTGTAATTTTTTTTTTAAAAAACTGTCGATCTAAAAATGTTTTGAATAGAGCTGTAGTTCATTTTCCCGATGCGCTACAAGTTAAAATCACATTCGGAGCTTTAAACAGGGAAGATTTTACTCTGTTGCCAAATTGTCCAAAACTTCCATGTAGACATAAAAAAAGTCGTCAATAATTTTTAGGCCAGCGTTTATTAAATACTGAACGGTATATGAATGCGTACATTTATTCGTTGGAGATAACGCCTAGCCTAACGTTATTTTTTCCCCACCAAAAGAGAATGATCGGCTATCTGATAGCTCATAATTAAAACTTCACTGATCTGTATTAAATAAGCAATGTACGAGATATTTCAAACGCAGCTGAAGAAAGTTTTTTTGAAACGTCGATGCGACTTTTTGGATTTTATCTGGAGAAGTTATTGGTTTCTGGCTACCAGTTTTGTCACCTTTCTGGATACCACACTGTAGGTGTTTACAAACATTTTTTAACCACTTGCTCGAGGCAAAAAAAAAAATGAAACAACTTTTGCAAAGTGTTTCCATTTTCTGAGCGTTCAAATTGCCAATATCTCTAAAAATTCCCTAGTTTTTCTGAACAAAATTTTCAAATTCAAACACTAACTTACTATCAAATTCAATTCACAGTAAAGTTTAAATTTCAATTTTCAATTCAACTATAACTTCCGTAGCAATTCAATTTCTTAATCACTCCAAACATATAATATATCCCACATTTCACAGACACAAGTAAACACAGTTCTTTGCTTCCCGATTTAGTACAGGAAAACGAAAAGTCACTTTTGCTGCATGATCACAATATTACAAACTACTAATATAACAAATAACTGATATAATATTAATAATATTAATAAATAACTGCTATAATATTACAAATTGCTAATTTTAACTAACATTTGGGCGAAACTCTTCAAAATTACTGCGCCAATTTATAAAAATTTTGTTCACATCCCTTTTCAAAATTCGCTAACATAATTTTCATAATATGCTTCAACCACATATTTTCTTAAAATTTCACGCAAAACACACAATAATCACTTCAAATTTCACTAACTTCAAAAACAATGCCTTAATTTCAACTAAATAATTTCGCTTCTCATAATATCATAATATAATACACATATCTCCATATTCAAACGCAGTTACCAATACTTTCCCCAACACAATCAGAAAAACATAACTTTCAGTATACGGCCAGCAATCAAAATACCATAAATTCAAAATAAATTTAAAACGTTTTTAATCATCATAAATAAAAAGACGATCCTAAATTATTTGACGCTACTTAAGGTAGATAAATATTTACAAGAACCATTACTCAGGGCTAGCGCAAGCAAATTTGCCACCCTGGTCGAACGACGTGTGAGCCCCCCCCACCACCCCGTAAAAAAAAAAAATAAAACAAACGAAAAGTGAAAAAATACTACACATTCTGCTCCATGGGTGCCGACTGTATAAAAATATTGGGTGGGTTTGACAGTATACTAGTGGAAAGCAGCTTGTTAAATAGGGCCATAGCCACCGGGTGGTCCCAAGGTCCCATCCCCCCTTCTGGAACGTATTTGCTACCAATACTTATTCATTAACGAGGTTGTAAAAATGTTTGCCTTCCCCAAATATTTCTGGTTATTTCTGGTTATTTCTGGTCCGATCAAAACACTTTACAGGGATGATAGACATTAACAAAGCAGTGATTAATTCAAATGTGCTTCTGCTTAATGACGTTCATTTTAACATTAAATGAATATTCTAGTTGCATTTCCAATTTCATTTTCACATAAAACGCATTCATTTGGCCAAAAAATTAAAATTTGAAAATAAAAAAGTTCCAATGTTAGGAATCGTTCTCTGTGCTCTGTATCATGCAGTTACCGCTCTCCAGCTCTCGTTAGGGAACACATACACAAATAACGTTGCATCACCAAAGATTATACAATATCGGCCATAGCTCCACTCACCATCGTTTTCTAATTTGCCCTTGCGCACTGGCAACGAAGGGGCCCTCTCCTTAAACTAGGATCATATCATGGGAAATGAAATATAGAGTACCGGGCACTTGACTAAAAATTGGATTGATTGATTGATTGTTTGGCTTTTTTATGGCGCAAGAGCATCTGGGCTATACTGCGCCAATAAAAATTGGAACCGGAAACAAATCGCCTTCTCCTTGAAAGATTCCTGGATCTGCCACTGTGTTTATGTGCAGTCGACGCTAATGTTTGTTTGTTTGGCTTTTTTATGGCGCAAGAGCATCTGGGCTATACTGCGCCAAGACGCTAGTGTACTAGGAGATTTAAGTATGCAGCTGTGTGTGCGTCTCCCCGGATAATTGAATAATATTTGCTAGAATCGTCAGTATTCCTCTAAGGAACCCTGATCGTATTTTGAAACAGAAAGAATACTAAAATTCATAAAATAAATATGAAAATATTGTTAATATAGTTGCAGAAGTTAAGCAAAGGGTAGCGTTACCGTAACGTGATTTATTAATAGAGGAAAACTACTTGGGGAATGCAAACGTTCAGCCAACGATCGGCTCAACGGGATTCCAGATCGGCTTAACGGGAGTTGTGAGTTATCTCAACGCGGAATCCTGCGAACAGTCTCTTCACTGACGAAGAATAGCAATGCAATAAAAGAAAAAGTCCTTTTCAGGAAACTTTAAGGAAAACGCCACCCCCTAAATCAAAATCATCTACTTCGGCCGCCATCTTCTTCATCATACAAACCTCTCCCCAACGAATGCAGC
>QLNU02002096.1:2313-13599 GCA_006491805.2 Dysdera silvatica | reverse complement strand
ATTGTCCTTCGTAGCTCAGTGGGTAGAGCCTCCGCCCGGCAAGTGGAAGGTCGTGGGTTCAGGCCCCACCGAAGGCAGAAATATTTATTTTCTTTCGAACGTTTCACCATCTAATCACGCCATACCATCGGCGTTGGTATCACTACGCCAATAAACGTTGATTGTTTGACATTGTTTAATTCAATCAGCGAGTGTTCGCATTTATATAAATAAATAGAATCAAATATTCAGGACAAGGACAAAACGCATCTTTAGAAAAGATGAGAAATCTTTCAAAAGTTGACTTGAATACCTAATAAAAGCAACTTCTTTTCAGTAACACAAAAACATACATACTAAAAAATTTTATTATTCCCAGCCAAGAAAGGCTGATTATGATCATAACATACTTATTTATTATGACTGGATAGGTTAAGGCTGTTTTATTATCATATAAATTTACAATGTAATATTACACAGCCAAATCCTTATTAATTTGAACTTGAGCACTAATTTTTGTGTATGGATAATTCTAACTCTTCAAAATCCCCTTGATTTTCCTATATATGTCTTATGTTTAAAATTACCCATTTAATTAGAATTTTTTACAAAAAAAATTCCAAATTTTTTTGGGTAATTCAAATTTGGAGTAACCTCATATTTTGCATTTAACGAGTTCGCCCACTGCAGAGCACCTGATTTATTTTTATTTTATTTTATTTTTTTTTTTTAATTCTTGCTTCAGTCAGTTCCCCGGTCACACTTTTTCTTAATCCATGGGATACTGATAAGATATACAGTAGGAAGGGGGAAAAAACTAATGGTAGACTGTTTTGAATACAGATACTTGCGCTTCTGGGAATTCTCTACCACCACCCCCTTTCTCATGAAATCATACGTAAGGTGCTAAAGGGAATCATTTCAAAGTCCTGTGTCTTTTCAGTACAAAAATGAGGTATTCAATATTGGGTTGTTAAAACACAAGCTGATATTAAAGATTGTGTTTTTTATTCTAATGGTGAAATTGAAAATTTTGGATATAATGTGAGGACAAACAAAGAACAGCAAATGAACAATATTTTTTTTTCATTGTTTAGTTTTCATTTATGCATAGAAAGACTCAACAGTGATAATATGAAAATACGATAACTAAAGTGTTAACAAAATAACTTATTACTAATTTTTAATGAAACTGGATAATGCAAAGGTTTTTGCATTCCCCTTGTAATTCAAATTAACCAAGTTGGACAGTACATAAATATTATTAAAAGTTTATACACGATATAGTTTAACAAATTCACAAAAATCTGGATAAAATTATTCTTAAAATCCAATGACATGTAATTCTCTTCAATATTCCAAAAAAACAATTCCGGAGAAAGAAAAAAGTGTTTGGTTTACTGCCTTTTAGTCATAGCAAAAATGATGCAATCATAGTTGAATTTCTTTTCTCACGATTCTTCTGGACAATTGCGACTTCCTATTCTTTCACCCTTTCTCCCACTCTGGAGATTGCCTTGAGCCAATTTTGCTCCCTTAAAGTCTTTTTTTCAAGTACTTTCGCTGGTTTAGATAAAGCTTCAAAGAAGAGCTTTTCTCTTGCCTCCTTGGGTTGTAGAATTTTTTTTTTCTTAGTGTTCAAATAAAAAGTCTCATATTCAACTGCCTTTTTTCTCTCTCTTTCATCTTTTTCATATCTTCCTAATCCTTTCTTCTTTTGGCTTTTTTTTAATTCAATTTTCTTTTTCCTCTTGCATTCTTCTATGAATGCAGCATATGTTTGTTGTCCATACTTGATAAATTTTGGATCAACAGATAGAAAAATAAAATGACATTATTTCAAGACATCCTTCACAGAACACTGTTTAAAAACCTTTCAGTCATTGCTGACTTATGAACTACAGAGAAATTTTTACAAATACAGATAGTTTAAATTATGCATCTAGTTAACATGTTAAGAAAAAGAGAAATACCGGTAAGCAATTGTATACAGTCTTTCAGAATTCACAGCACGACGCACTTCAGCTTTATGAAGTGAAAGAGGAATGCTAAAATAAAATTTACAAAATTATTTTACGATACAAAAATAATACAACTAACAAAAAAAAAATGAATTTGTTAACACAGTTGTGATATACAGTGAAATCTACTTATACGGATAATCAGGGAACTGGGGAGAAATGCCAAGTTGTTACAATTAAACTTGGCCTAGTTAGAGTACCATGCAGCTTGAACTGTTCAGCAGAGATTAATACCAAAATTGGTATATAAACTAACCACAGGATGCAGTAAAGGAATCTATCAAAAACATTACTTCAAAAATATCTGCTGGTGGTGCCTTTTTAGCGTAATACGGCACACGCAACACGAATTACATTTACAACATTTAGTAGCACTTACTGTATACAAGCTTTTCAAACGAACATTGTGAAGCAATAACAGTCTCCCGACACTACAGGCATACAATGAGAAGAAAGGATTTTGCACACACAGACAGTGTGTAAACCAAACAGCTGTTAATCGTGTACAGGAGGATGTGAATGGAGGTTGCTCAATGAGGCCATCATCATTCACCTGTAACAGTTCAAGCCAATAGATAGTGTGTTCAACAGTAGATCACAATTGATTCTCTACGACGTTTCGCACATGCAGAATGATGGAGTTGGTTAAATTTTTATGGCGCAAGGACAACAAAGGTCATTATGCGCTAGCGCGATGGTGTCCTTCAATTTGGCTAATGTAGCAACACCTCCATGATGGCAATTGTGTTAGCCCTATAAAGAGTAGTAGTACACTATAAAACCTTAGATACAAAAAAAGAAGCATCATTTCTGTCCTGGTGGCTGAGCGGTTATGGCACTCTAGATCTAATGATGAATCCCCAGTTCAACTCTGGGTCAGGACGATTTTCCTTCAATAAAAAAGCTCTAGTTTGAGCTATTAATGTGGGTGTCACAAATGATTATTCACCTCCATGATAAATCAAATTCTTTAAATGACTGTATGAAGTCGTGCTGAATGAGATGCAGCAAACATGCGATCCAGAGATTTGCAAACGGATGATTGATAACATGCTTATCTGTGAAATGCTGGAGTAAAAAGTTTTGACGGACTATGCAACATGTGGAGTCGCATCATCATACATGAAAATGGTCAATGTAAGGCACTGTCTTAGTTACAACAAAACATCTTTAGGAACTCACTGTACCGCAGGGCCATAACAGAAAATGTGACAGGGCCATTAAACTGTTACAAGTGAATGATGGAGGCAATATTGAGCAATATCCATGACATCACCCTGTACATGATTAAGAGCTGGTTGATTGTTACATTTCTTTATGCGCTGTCTACGAGTGTAAAATCCTTTCTTTCCATTGTAAGACTGCAACACTGGTCTACTGTTATTGCTCACACAACGTTCATTTGAAATGTCTCAACAAAATAAGTATTACTACATGCTGAAAATGTCATTTGTGTTGTATTTTGGTCATTTCATGTTGCTTTTGCCATATTGTGCTAAAAAGAGCCCCCTAGCAGGCATTTTTTAAGAAATATTTTTCATAGATTCCTATTTTGCATTCTTTGAATAGTGTATATAGCAATTTTGGTGTCAATCTGCTGAGTGGTTTAAGTTGCAGAGTACTTTAAATAGGCAAAGTTTAATTATAACCACCTTGTATCATTATACCGGGTATATCAGAATAGATATTACTACAATTATATTTTTGACCGTTAGTCATAGAAAAAACTTTGCAAATTGTGTGAAGATGTTGAATATGTTATTTACTTTACAGAGGGTCGTACATGCGTAAAGTAACAAAATTTATAACTTTTTATACAGGATCTATCTAAAAATTTCCGATCGTAAAAATATTGCCCCATATTTAATCAAAGATTTCACGTTTCTGTGCAGAATATTTTAAGATATCATACCTTTGAAGTTCTATATTTGGTCAAATATTTGACGACATATAATACCTTAAATTTCTATATTAAGAGTGAGATAGCACTTTCATTAAATTCCGAGTTTGTGTGTTATTCAAAACAAGTTTTTATGGGTGCTTCAATTTTGTTTTGGTCAGAGACAGTCCTCTAAGACTGACACCATTTCAATAGGGAAAGGGGAGAGGTGCCAAAATGGCATGATGATAAATGACAAAGTTAAAAAAGTGATTAAACTTTTAATAACTCTGCAGATACGAGTATTCTACTCAGAAATATGAATTCCTCTTTACTTCACTAAGTAGTATAGGACAATATTTTTCTAATTGGAAATTTTTTGATGGAAGGCCCATATAGAGTATTTTTATACCGGCCCTCTTATACATATATATTCCACACACACTACAAAATAAATAACATCCTTACATAATTGGAAAACTTTTTTCCTCCAAGGGATTTTTTTTTCTTATGACTAATGGCTAAAAAGATAATAGTAGTAAAATCTATTCTGAAACACCCAATATACAGAATTCACTGCATTTAGAACAAAGCCAATGAAGAAAGAGGCATGTTGCTGCAATTTATATAAACTTTAATGTTTATTACAATAATCTCAGTAACGTTCTAATCAATGATTATTTCTGTTTATTGAAATATGTAGTACCAGGAAGGAAATCTGCATACACGAAACGTTAAACACTGATAAAATAGCAAACAAAATGGATAACCTAAGCTTTCGGATGTGTCAACAACAGTCGTTCATCAAAAGTAATGTCGATGTTGTATTACTGTATCTTTCTATACCTGAAATTTCTGGTAAACAACATTTTCACAGCGGTCCCACAAAATGGAATAACCCAGTGGGAACCAATGGGAAATGCACACTGCAGAGCACCTAATGTTGAGAAATTCCACATACAGTTCAGTTGTACGTATCTGAAAGTGGGTGTGATGTATTAATGGCTTTTCTAAGTAATTTATAAGATCCCCACTACTCTACAAAAAGTCAACTATTTTTGTTTATGATATGCAGGTGTAGTAATTTTGACGAGTCCCAATCAGTTTGTATCCTTGTTGTAAAGCACGTTTTGCCAAATGTGAAGAAATTTTCACTTTTTCGCAACAACTTTTACTCTGAAATGTATGGGAATTATCCCAACAAATTAAGTGCTCTGCGATGTGGGTTTCTCCATTGGGCTTTTCCATCCTGCAGGACTGCTCTGAAAAAGAAATTTTCGAGAAATTTCAGGCAGAAAAAGAGGCAGAAATATAACATTGACATTACTCCTGATGAAGGACAAATTACTGATACACCCAAATAGTTGGGTGATCTATTTTGTTTGCCATTTTACTAGCGTTTAACCTTTCATATAAGCATATTTAATTATTTTGCATTCCAGGCAAATACTTCATAGAATTAAATGCATATGCATTTAGATTAAAGTCTTTTTTGTTTAATGACTTTTTTTTCTCTATCCCTTGGAAGTTCTTAATGGGAGATTACTGTATATATAATATATTCATTATTAAAACCATGTTGCTTCTGTAAAATATTGATTCATGAGGTGACAATTCAGGTAATATGAATGTGTACTTTTTCTCACCCTCATAGAATTTGTGTTTTATGTGAAAACATTTTCCTTTGAAAATATATATATATATATATATTGAGGTTAATAAATAAAATTATACCACAAATTATTTTCTAACTTTCCTTCAAAACTCTACATATTATAAATTTTCTGAAAATAAAAGATGTTTAAATACAGTCTAACTTCGATTTAATGATGCTCTATTTAACGATAGCCTCAATTTAACGATTGTTTTTCTTGGTCCGGATTGAATTACGTTGAGCTGAATGTTATATTTTCCTCAACAATTTTACAATAACTTTTCATCATTAGCCAGTAGCTGTAAGTAGAATTTCAGTTAGAAAATTAACTGTCGTAAAAAAACCCAACTTCAATTGAATTTATTCAATTGACGCGAATGGCGGTTTACAGTGTGCAAAGAAGTATTTACTGTATTTTGACGTCAACGATGATCTTTTTGATGTATTTGAAAAAATCGAAAAGACAATGCGAAATGCCAACTCCCAAGAAAAAACAAACCCAATGTCGATCAAAGATTTCTTTTTGATATAGTAATTACATGCATACTGTATCTTATGTTTATTAAAATTAACATGTATTCTTCAGAATGCTGATAAGTATTTTTATGATTTTCCTTTTCCATAAATTCTTATTTCAGTTCTGAAGAATAGCGCACCAATGATCTTTACTCAAGGGAGTGACGAAAATGTAAAAAAACAAAAATTATATATAATAGTTGATACTTTTAACATATTTCATATTAAATTTTTCAGTCTAAAGAAGAGCCTGAGTTCCATTGTACATACTCTGCCCCCCTCCCCCCGAGGGTGCATCACTGTTTCTGATAAACGTATTTCCCTGATTTAACGAATTCCTCATTGTGACAGTTTCACTAGAACAGCTGAATGAGCAGTTTTGGGAGCAGAAAAATGAGCAGTTATGAACCCTAAAATTGTCGATTTGGAGAATGAAAATTAATTTGGAGCAGTTCAGAATAGCAAAATTACCAATTTGGTTAGTTGGTTGATTGTACTTTTATGGCACATGGACAGTGAGGGTCATTCTGCACCAAACATGGTGGGACCGCACGTTCGATTAATTACCAATTTGGAGCAGTGTGGGAACAAAATAAAACTTAAGTTTATAGCTGATCAAATTCTTTTAAATAGGCTGTTCTGCTACACAGTAGTTATACCCTGTTACAGGTCATTTGACATAGCACAGGGAGCACCCATGGGGAAGGTGGAAGCATGTAAAGTGCGTAAAAATAGCATATATTCTGCTAAAAGATACGATTTTTACACGGTCTCTCCCACACAAGAAGAAATCCTGAGTGTGCAGCTGGTTTGATGTCAATTGCCAAAAAAAGGAAGAGACAGCTAATAAAGGTTAGCTACATATACAAAGCAGTAGTTACTATGAAATGTAAAAATTTTACCCTAGCAATGGAAAGAGGGAAAAACTATAATAGCAATTTTATAGGAAAAGAGTGCAAATTAGTCTTACATCCTTTCTTTACCCCTTTGGCCCTGGCGTCCTTGTGACAGGACATCTTTAGTTCATTCTAATAGTCATATTTTGCTTTTTGTTAAATGAAAACCTGATGTACTTACCTGATTACATCTCAAGATCTATCTGGGATATACTCAGATAAGTACATCAGGTTTTCATCTAAGAAGAAGCAGAATGTGACTATTAGAATGCACTAAAGAAGACGACCTGTCGCCAGGGCCGGAGGGGTAAAAGCGTTTTGGTCACAGATCCCTTTTCAATACCAAATTACGATGCAATTTTCCCTGACTAATCGCAAACAAAACTTCGAATTGAAATTAGGTTCGAAGGGAAAATAGTTTTATATTTGCATGAAATTTAGTTATTCATCAGTAAGGAAGGTTTTCCCCCTAACTTTTAATGATGATTTCAAATTCGCTGACAATTCCAGGTTCTCTAGGTTTTTCAGGAGCATGAGAACCCTGTAGTTTTATTTGACGATAAATTTTCTTTATTCCCTACCCCCTCTATGATGTTTAATGAGGAAGAGAGGGTTGTTTTGTGGAATTTTGTTAAGAAAAAAAGGAGGGAAGTAACAAAATTATGTGGTAAATAGACTGAAAAAAAAAACTACCACTTTTTCAAATTTTGGCACTCTGGGCATTTTCCTAACCTGCCCATTTATAAATCTGGGCCTGACACAAAGGACAGAACAAGACTGAAAATAGTGTAAAAGTTAGATGAAGCAGATCGTCAGTACAAGAGTTTCTAAAAGGCTCAAAACTTTCCAAAGATTTAAGTATTCCTAATAAAAATATTCATATCAGTTAAAAATAGAAAAAAAAGGGTGCTTTTACCAATCTAAATTTCACTTGTTCCATTTTGGCCACTTCATCTACAGCAAATAGAAAAATCTAACTTGGGGAATTTCCACTCACAGGCAACTCTGATGATGGATGCAGGTTGACTGATATACAGTAAAGTCAGTCTGAGACTAAGCCACCTGGATTACGTGACTCATTTAGAACATTTTATTAATTATTTCTGTCATGGAGGATGGTGCCATCCACTAAGTTGTGCAAGGATTGACCATCTGAGCCTCCATGTAGGCCTCCCAGTTAATCCAGTCTAACACCAGCCTTATAGCTTTTTAATATAACATGCTGAACTGCAGCTGATTGACTCTTGTGTGCTACTTGGTGGGTGGCTCTATTTCGTATGACAGGAGAAATTCAAATGTTCTTTCCAACTGGTTCGTACGATCCTGGTAGTGCCTCCTAAGTGGCCCCATCTCAAAAACGCTGGTTTAACTTTCATTTTTCTTGTGATTGCATCAATTTGATTGGACCTGTGATATCACTGTGAATCCCGTAAAACAAAATACACATGCTTTGCTCCATAACTAACTTACATGCATCTGGGCCCAAGGAACAATACATTGTAAGAAAATGATTGAAGGTTGCATGAAGTCAGACAGATCTAACCCTGCTGTTGCTATACCAATTCTACCAAAGTTCCCAGTATTTTTTAGAAATCCCCCGATTTTTCCCTGGTCTACTGAATTTCTTGACAATTCACGGTCCGCTGGACGCCCTATATAACATACTCTCATTTCCAAAAAATAAATAAAACAGAATTCTTACTGGAAAATTCGTTGTAGTTCTTGTAATAACTTTTTTTTCTCTGGAGTAAAAGATCCTTGAGCTCGAAGGGCAGATACAACCTCACTGTATGCTATCTGTTCTAAAAATAAAGTTAAATAGTATAAAGTATATAGTTTTTTATTCGATTTTAAAATAAACAGTATGCTTAAAAAGATTAACTGTTAAAGGGGTATTCAAAATTTAATTAAAGTATTACAAGATACAGGAACATTGAACACACTCATCATACACTATAACAAAAAAAAAAATCGACGTACCAAGATGGAGTTGTCCGATTGCGATAAAAATTGGTGGATGTGAAGAATATTCATAGAAAAATAAACGATTAAAATTTCAGAACAATTGAAAGATTTATTGCAGAGTTTGACCGTTACAAAAGGAGGAAGTCAATAAGGCGTTGGTCCACCTCTGGCCTGGATGCAAGCTGTCACCCGGCGTGGCATAGACTGATAAAGATCCCGGATGGTGTCCTGCGGAATTTCTTGCCAAATTGTCTTCGACTGTCTGGCTAAATCGTCAACATTCCTGGATGGTTGCAATCGCCTTCCCATAGGGTCCCAAATGTTCTCTATGGGAGAGAGATCAGGAGACCTAGATTGCCAAGGAAGTCTTGGGCAAGCTTGAAGACAATTCATAGCAACACGTGCCGTGTGCGGCCGGGCATTGTCTTGTTGAAACGTAAGTCCAGGGTGTCGCAAAAGGAACGGTAACACAACCGGTCGTAGAATGTCGTCTACGTACCGCTGTGCTGTAAGTGTGCCAGAAATGACCACCAAAGGGGTCCGGCTATCAAAGGAGATGGCACCCCAGACCATAACGCCCTGTTGTGGGCATGTGTGGCGTGCGATAGTAAGGGCAGGATCCCCACGCTGCTCTGGACGTCTCCAGACATGTCTGCAGTTGTCGTCAGGACACAGTTGGAAACGGCACTTGTCACTAAAGACTATACGTCCCCAGTCAGCGCAGTTCCAAGTTGATCCAGCCCGGCACCACTGTAATCGGACTTCACGGTGCAAAGGCGTGAGAGGTAAGCAGATTAATGGTCACCACGAACGTAAATTCCGCTCTCTCAGTCATCTGCAGAGGGTCATGTTGGACACATGTGTGCAGGCTTCACGTTGGATAGTTGATAACGACGAATCCGGTGCTGTGACAGCTGCTCTGACAATCGCTCTGTCTTCCCGTTCTGTTGTGGCCCTAGGTCGACCACTGCCGTCCCGACGCTGACATTTGTCGTTGTTTACTCACTCTTGCCAGCATCGTCTAACCGCCGCATCGCTTCGACCGACATGTCCAGCGATTCTTCGATTCGCCCAACCAACCTCTTTCAATCCGATAGCATGACCTCTTTCAAACTCTGACATATGCTCGTAATGAGTACGAATCTTTCGGCAAGCCTTAGTTACAGTCAACATAAGACATCCACAATCAAAATGCAACAGAAATTTTGACCACATATTAAGAATCGCTCCTTATATACACCTTCTGAATGCGCAGATCCGATGCGCTGGAGTTTGTGGCGATTCCTTCACAGGTTCATTCCAACTCCGTTTCGCGCCAAAATTCCATTCTCACGGACATTTGGCAATGAGTCACACGTACAACCAACTTCTTGGAATTTCCACCAAAAACAAAGGATA
The DNA here is from genome assembly GCA_006491805.2 of Dysdera silvatica. Lineage (NCBI taxonomy): Eukaryota > Metazoa > Arthropoda > Arachnida > Araneae > Dysderidae > Dysdera > Dysdera silvatica. Next base: position 3,291 of record QLNU02002096.1, on the reverse strand, counting down.
CAGGCATTATCCAACTTCGAACCCTCTCCCATATATTTTCATTTAATGGGCAAAAACTGTCAAGAAAGACAGCTCAAAGTTAACATAACTCACAGCAAGTTCTCCCCTCTGTGGGGTCAAACTGACCAATAGAAATATATATAAACTATTGTGTCAGTATTCAATTGTCCAATCACGGTCCACAAAAATCATTCGAAGTAAGTTTCGGACCGATCAACACACTCTTGCTCCTTAGCTTTCGACCTGAAAAGACGGTCGCTGCTAGCCGTGATAACGATCCTCAATATGTAACTTACGCAACCTAACGAACGCCGGCATCATGCCGTGGCCAGTGTACGCTCCTCAACCTCCAAATAAATATTATGTTTAATGTGCATCCTCTCTTTCGTCTACCTGCATTTGAAGCCATGAAAAATACCTTCTGAGATAAAAGTCAAATTATGCCGCATGACGTACGCCACCCGGCACCTGGTAAGCCGTCCACACACACCACGGCGCATCAAATGGCGTACCATCACACCATGCGGCAATTGGTAACCCGGCCGATTCACGCTTCTTTTTTTACAGAATCCAGCGACAGAACGCAACTACTTTTATGCAACGCAGCAACTTATGAAGCAGGGAATATGCTGTTTCACGTTAACGATGTTTACGTCAACAGAACTGCTATCTGCTGTACTGCAACTCTATATTCATTTACTACTCCAGCGAATTCATTCAATCAACGAAAAGCCACAAAACGGAGCGTATTTCTTAACTAATCGCAAACAATGCAAACCGACTTCGCTAGTCAAAAAGTCTTCAGTGGACAACGCCAATGTTTTGCAGTAAAAGTGAAAGTTTCCTACATCCACCCACACATGCGGGGAGCAGCTTTATTCTTTCCCCACTTCGCTTCTACCAAAACAAGTTCGCACCGCACCAATGAGGACTATTTCACGCCATCTCGCTTCCCCATCGCCTCATCGGATGAAAAAG
>QLNU02002094.1:16758-26948 GCA_006491805.2 Dysdera silvatica | reverse complement strand
GGAATTATTGGCTACATGAAAACTTCAGTTCCTTTAGAAAAATACTATTTTGAATATTTAATCGAATGTTCGGAAATGATAAATTTGGTTACGGTTGGATTTAGTATAAATCATTATATTTTTACAAAGCTGATAAAGGAAGTCGAATTTTTTGTTGCTTTAATTGATTTTTCTATGCTATAAATTAATACTTTAGGGTGTTTGGCCTCATTGTAGAGTTTTCGGATGGTACGGATATTAATTAAATATCAAGCTTTCTTTCACCTTGCATCTACTACTATTATAATGATGGTTACTTCTATATGGACGTTCAGTTGTATGGAGATTTTGTGCGAGATATAGTTTGAAATAATCACATTCGTGCGAAATATAACGGTATATTTCTTAAATGTTGGATGTAGGAAAATTTTATTTTTTCTTAATTTTTTTCATCCGACTTTGCGCTATAAGATTATTATTAGGTTGCTGTCAAATTTTATTCCCTTTCAAGCGTCCTAATATTTTGAATCTCGTAAAGATATAATCTACTATAAGAACTTATAGCGGATCAAAGTTTTATTCTTTGTTTTTGGAGGTTAGGTTCATTTTACAATTTGAATGGGAGAAATTAAGAAATATAAATTAATCTCCTTTTTACCTATCTGGTATTTTCTTAATAAGGATGGCGATGCCCCACATATAAAACATACTTTGAACGCGAATATACCAAACCAAATTACTCTGAGGATAAATCTATTGTCAAGAAAATGTTCGTCAGTTTATGGCGTAATTGATGCTATTATTTTATACCAGTAATGGATTTCCCTTAGTTATTGGTTGTTTTGGCTTTAAGTCGATTTTAGGTTAACATATAATCGAGGTATTTACTAAAGGCGACGGCAAGTTGTTATTGACAACTGTTTCTAATTTCTAATTACTTTCAAACTTTTTTTTTCATTTTTGAGGGTTCGTGCGCTATTCTAAATCAGAAAGTGTAGAAGAATATTACAAATTATTGTATTTTACTCTCTTATCTTTCAAAATACACTTTCTATTTAGTTATATTCATTATATACACGCTATTAATGTAATTTTTGCTTATTTCTTTCTTTAATATTTTGATACCAGGATAACTGATGTAAAACTACATATAATTTTTTTTTTATTGTAAACTCTCCAAACGTAACTTTTTCCGCAACACTTTTAAATTCGGAGGATATTTCTCTGTGGTCTTCTGATTTTTCTGATAATTGAATTTTTTTAAATAAACTATATACATAAAGTTCCGTTTCAATATTAATATGCTACAGTTTTTGTCTCTTTCGTGCACAAGAACGGATAATTTACAAGGAAAATTTTCACACACATATTTATTATGGGATTTTTTGAATGTGGTGTTATTTCTGCTGTAAAGCAACTCCTATAAAACATACTTTTATTAAATATCGTATATGGAAACGCTAGTGACTCTTCAAATATCAGTTTATTTTCAAGATGTCATTCAGCATTAGGGGTTGATTAATTTTTATATTTCTGAGTTACAAGCGCAGTAGTTGAAACAGTAATTTCTGGTTATTTATAGTTCGTTGTAATTTTGGATCCAGATATTATAAGGCTATTGTTAAAAGGAGAAACCAATGGACACTGTGTCCCTAATGTCCTCTTTCTAATATGGATTTTAGTTGTATAATTTTTTAAATTAAAAAGAATTAAAAAATTTCGGTTGCAAAAGTATTAAATTTTATGTAGTTTTCATTTTTTTTAGCGTTTTGATAATTCTATTTGATGGTAATAAATATAAAATAAAGGGTTGTATTTATTTGATGAAATACAAAATTCGCTTATTAAAAAACCGATTATGAATATTTGCATTTTATAACTGTAACGTCTGTGATGTTAATGTCGCTTGATGTTAATCACGTTGTTGGTTTATTTTTTTTTTATTTTTCTAAAGCTGCACATTTTATATATTTTCAGTATAGATGTTAGATTAATATATTTGTTTAATACTTTTTTTTATTACAGTAATTTTGGGGAATATCCTGAACATTTTTTTTCAGATGGATAATCATTCATTCAAGCCCTTTTGTAGCAATAATCGAGTTAAAAAATTATTTGATCCACCATATGTCTATTTGCATTAGCAGTAAATGTAGCAGCTGGATATTTAATGATTAAACGGCTTACGAATTATTTTTTTTTTAATTTCCTGTAGTAGTTTCTGCAGTTTTATAAATCAACTAGTAAATTCGGAATTCCATTTCGCGTATCTGACTTTGAGTTTTGATCCTGTTATGAACAAAATATTACTGAAAGCTTATAAATTGAAAATTTTATTTTTATAACTAGATGTTTTTCAACTAGAATATATATATAAATTTCTTCGTAAAAAGAATTAAATATTAAAGTTTTGTATGCATTTTATTACTAAGTTGTTTGTTGGATCTATTTATTTGGGGTTAGTGTAATTTCATGCACTAAGTTGAGGGGGATATTTTTCGCGAGAGCTCTGATAAAAGATTATATAACAAAGAGGAGGAATCCTGTTTTTACTGGATTTATTAATGCCATTAAATGTTATTAGATTAAATGGAAAATTTGGTTTTCCGTCGGCAATTTTGTTTTTAGTTTTTGAGCGACCTGGTGTTAAGTTTTCAGTGAAGGCGGGGGTAGTAATATTTAAAGTTTTAGTGTCACGTCATCAAATAAATGGAAATTGTATCTGCATGTTAATAAGAAAATGAATAAACGTTTCAGCGCGTTTCATTCAACAAACTTCTATTTAAATGCTAGGGATACCTTTTTGAATATTTTAGGAATTTAATTATTTTTCATTTGGAATGCTGTTATATATTTTCTTTTTCATTTTTTGGGTGAATTTGTCATGTTATTCAGGGATTCATTTTAATAATAGTGGAAGTGCGTGAATCATCTAATAGTTTTTCTTGTTTTCTAAGTGAGCGGTATGAAGCAAAATGAGATGTGTTTTATTTTGGTATTTCTTTTATTCCATATGGTTTTTTGTTTCAAATGTGTGTAAATACATTTTTTATTAATAAAATATTATTGTCAGTGAAATTTTTCACTGATATCTACCTGCTATTAAGGGAGTATATTACATAACCGTTTTTTAACTGTTATTAGTCGTGTTTTTAAGAAAAATCATTGATAATAATTCTGAAATTTGAAATATTAAAATAAGAAGTAGTTTGGCAAACTAGTTTAAATTAAAGTTAAGTTCCTCCTTTCGAACGTGATTTGGTTACTAAAGCCAGGGCAGGGAACATTTCTTGCACATGCGGAAATTTTAAATTAATTTCACTTTCAATTATTGCAAATCGATTTTTATATTTCTGTGCGTGCGACGTTGTAAATATTTTATTAATTCCTGTTCCCTGTGTAAATACTTTAATAATCATTTTATTACTTTTTAATATAAATTTTGTTCCGATATTTTTTGGACATGCCAACAAAAAATTTTATTTCAAAGAAATGTATTTATTTAATCAATGTTTTATATCACATAAATTACTCATAACTCAAAAATACATGAGAAAATTATTTTATGGTTTACGAATTATGTCGTGGCATTATTTTAAAAAATATTTGTATAAGCTTTGTATGAAATAATTTGGGTTTTTAAGGAAAGTGATAAAGGCTAAGATATTAAAATTTAATTATTAATCCGAGAAAACGCATGGCGATGTAAATTAGATTCGTCTAAACATTTCAGATAGAGTAAAGTAGAATTATAGATTTAAAAACTTAATACCCATACCGCTTTCCTTTACTTTAAAGTGAGGTAATATGAAATAAACTACAGGATGGAACGAAGCAGTGTTTTATAATTCAAAATTATACAAAATTGAATTTAAATTATGCTTTCTAGTTGATTTTTTAAAAGCTGTGCTTTCAAGAGGGAAGGAAATTGAAAAGTTGCTACCTACTTATACACCAAATAAGCTGCATGTAAACATTGGATATGCGTTTCGAGAAATCAAAGATAGTCAAGAACTAATTTCTATTTCTACTAATTTCGGCTATTTCTGCATCACAGCTATAAATTATATCTGTCCAATATCACGCCCTTTCGGTAAAACGTTGGAGTGCGGAAAATAGTTGAATTGTTTCTGGCTTAATTATTAAATTATTGAATAACTAAAAACTTATCCAGGTAAATTTATTTACATATGAATTTTAAATATCAAATATATTTTAAATGCCAAAATTATGTGGTATTTCATATTTATTGTGAGTATAATTAATGGGACCAAATGTCGTGCATTCCTCATATTCAACATTTAAAAAGACTGCACCTACCTTCAACTGCTGCTAATTATTTTGACAGACACACAATACTGCATATTGTGCTCTCAATTTAACAAAGATTACTTCTATCTATATACTTATTTTTAATTTCCGCACCGTAAAAAAGTTTTAATCCAATAAACCATATTGCAATAATCGTTAAAAAGAAGAAACATAACCATTTTGCAAACAATCTGCCTGTTCGCACAAACACTTCATGGCACAAAAATGTGTAATGCCAATAATATTTAGAAGGGCCCAGGTTTCGCAATATATTGATAGAGTAGTTTAAAGGCACTGTCAGTCTTTCTTTATCGTGTTGAATATGTAGGAAAGCACGCAATTTTGTTCCCACTCACTCATACGCGTAATGTATGAACTGATTGCGAAATAATTTAGACGATGGTTTGCAAAAGTGGTGTCTTTTGTCTTTTCTTATGATTTTGGTTTCATACATCCGTTTAGGTTAAAATTGTCATACTTGGAAAAATAGCGGAAGAATTTACTATAAAATTCCTTTGATCTTCAAGTTGTTTAGAATGACAAAATATGAGTTACGTAATTTGTATTTCTTTATGGGAATAGTAATGGAAGAATTTACTATAAAGTTCGTTTGCTGAAGTTGTTTGGACTGAGAAAATGGCAGTTGCAAGATTTATACCTCTCTATGGGTTAATCGAGAAAATAATCTAAACAACGTTTAGACTATTTTCCTATTTCAATGGCTATGTTTTCAATTACCGTTTTATCGCAAGTTTTTCAACAATAAAAATTAAATATATAACTGACAATATTTAAACAAATTGTTAAATGTGAACGCCCAAATCAATTCCGACTACTATAAGAAGGAATTGCTATATTGTCTACCATGTTCTGTCACAGCCAAATACTTACTATATCCTATGAAGTTATGTCTATTAAAAGCTATTTTTAAATTATTAAAGAAGCGATGGTTGGTTTTCTGCACTAGCTGGTAACGAAGTTGCGATACATTTTGCTTACTAAAATGGATGTGGCCCTTTTAGAAAATCGTTTAATAAAACTAAGAAAAATTATGCAAAATGCTTTACATAATGAGTTTCTCATATAGACGGATGTTCTATTTCAGCAGAAGCATCGAAATGGCTGAAATATTTTGGAAGTACTAAGGTAGAACAATTCTTTTTTAAAATTTTATTTTGACATATTATTTTTCAGTACACTGAGAAAATAGGATAGATAGGAATTTAGGTTTTTTGTTTTAATTATTAAGGTCGTTTATTATTTACAAATTTACCATTTGGTCACAAGTGTTTAATTTGCAAATTAAATTTGCAAATGAAAATTTTCAAATTTATTGTGAAACCTGAGCATCAAAATAGATTTCGGTTGTCATATTAAGAAATTGAAATATTATAAAAATGTGCCGTCGTAGTAAAAGCCTTTACATATTTTATAAAATTATGTAGAATAATCCATTGTTAAATTATTAATTATATTGCATTTGCCTTTCTCTTAACGAATAAGAGATATGATGTATATTTTGTATACTGAAACAAATGTGACGCTTATAAAAAATTATTTAATACATTTATAAAAAAATAGGCAAAGTACTTTACAGTATTCTCTGTGTAGACAAATAATTTTCTTTGCCAGAAACGGAAAAAAAGGGCTGAAAAGTTTTTGAAGTATTTGGATAGAATAATTTTTTTAACCCTTATATTTTATTATAACTGAAATTTAGTAAACTGAAAAGGTATCGTAATTAGGAAGTTTAGGTGTTTGTTGTAATTACCAAGGTCATGATATTCCGAATTTGTTGTGAACTATATCGTATTAAGTTTCTGCAACACTATGTGCGTGTATGTGTTCGAAAATTACATAATATTTTATTTCTTATTCCTGAAAATTTACTCAACGAATATAACACTGATCGAATTTAGTGATATTCTTTGTTGGTTAAACTAAATGGAGTCAGATTAAAAATAATCTATTTATTCAAATTTAGGGTTCTGTCCTTTTAGGTGTAAAAGTTTTCCTATATTTAGAATTCATTTATACGAATTACAATATTGCACATTTTTTATGGGAATTAGGCGATAGTTAAATGTAAAATTCTATCAGTATTATGTTTTATCCTGAATTACTGAAAATCTAGCATGTGGAAATTTGTAGAAAAAGTATTTTGACGATCATATTTCAGCTTATGAACACTTCATCTACTTTTACTTTAATTTTGAAATTTAGTTCACGTAAATACTACTATAAATTTAAAACTGTTTAAAGCTCATGAGGATATGATGGCAATTCATCTATTGTGGACCGAATTCGTCTCTAATACATCAGATTTGTTGAGAATGATATTAATAATTAAAAAAAGTTAAAAAGCTGTCGTTGAAAATAGGTATATAAACATGATTTAGAATTAATAAATATGTGCATTCTCTTATTCATTTTTGTTATAGGTTTTTTTCCGTATACTGTAATTTATCATTAGACGGAGGATTTCTTATTTCTGATGCATGCACGTATCAAGTGATTCAAAGAATTCAATAAATTTTACATTACCTTTTGCTCCAAAATGTTTTGGATGACGTTGCGTTTAAATTTGTTTTATTGCCTCGTGATGCTTCGTATAGCAATGGAAATATGTTATTTCTACTCTCCTGCTTTTGAAATGTCTCCTTTTATTGCTATCGCAATGTTTTGTTTTGGAACGATGTTTGTTGTTGAAATTTCTCTTCTTACAGCAATCTCTTGTAATTGAAATCTCTTTTGAAAGTGGACAGTATTTTGTTTTTGCAATGGATATTGATTTTGAGAGAATCTTGTTGTTATGATGTCATTTGTTATGGCAACGTCTGTTGATATTGGATAATCTCTTGTTACACAAAGTCTCTTGATACAAGAAAGCCTCTCTTTACGGCAATGTCTTGCTTGGGAACGTTCCTTTTATTGAGATGCCTCTTGTTATATCGCAATATAATATTATTTAATAATCTCTTGTTGCTGCAAAATCTATTGTTTTAGAACCTTTATTATTTAAATGGCTATCGTTTTTGGAATGGCCGTTAGTATTGGATAGAATCTTGTTCATCTCTTGCTTTGGAAATTTTCATACTTTGAATCGTCTCTTGCTTTGGAAATTTTCTCGTTGTTTGAATGTTTCTTATTATAGCAAATCATTTATTATTTATTTCTTATTATAGCTCATTTATTAGCAAAGTGTCTTGTTATGGCAATATTTCTTGATACCATAAAATTCCTTGATATTATATAGATTTTTGATATCATATGTAGCCTCGTAATATTATATAGTCGCTTGTTATTTCAATATCTCTTGTTTTGGCACTCTTTTTTAATAGAATAGCTATGGTTATCCGAATGTCTCTTGATACATGATAGTCTCTCGTTATCGTAATGTCTGTTATTTTGGAACGTTTCTTACTTTGGAACGGTTTTTTATTGAAATGTGCCTTGTTGTTGTTGGAAAATCACATATTATGCAAAATCGCTTGGTAATGCAATATTTCACTATAATGGCTCTTGTTTTGGGTAATTTCTTGTAATTGTAATTGTACTTGTTTGGCCAATCCCTTGTGATTGAAATGATTCTTGCATTTAAAAGCCTCAGTTTTTGTTGAAATGACTCCTGCTATGGATGGCAATTAAAATATTGCGTAGTCATTTGTTATTGCAATAGCTCTTGTTTTGGAGAGTCTCTTGTTATTGAAATGGTTCTTTTTTTGGAGTGTCTCTTGTTATTACAGTAATTCTTGTTATGAATATATATAGCCTCTGGTTATTGAAATATCTCTTGCTATGACGATTTCTGTGGATACTGGATAGTCACTTGTTATTCCAACGATACTTGTTTTGGAATGTCTCTTTTTATTGTAAAGTCTCTTGTTAATGAAACGTCCCTTGTTATTGAAAAAACTCTTGTTAATGAAAATTCTATTGCTATTGAAAAGTCTGTCGTTATTGAAAAATCTCTTGTATTTAAAAAGTCTCTTATTTATAAAAAAATCTCTTGTCAATGAAAAGTCTCTTGTTTATGAAAATCCTCTTGTTAATGAAAAGTCTCTTGTTAGTGAAAAGACTATTGCTATTGAAAAGTCCCTTGTATTTAAAAATCTATTGTTATCGACAAGACTTTTATATTTGCAAAATCTTTTGTATTTGAAAATCTATTGTTATCGAAAAGTCTTTTATATTTGCAAAATCTCTTGTATTTGAAAAGTCTCTTGTGATTATAAAGTTTCTTGTTATTGAAAAGTCAGTCTCTTGTCATCGGAAAGGCTCTTGTTATTGAAAAGTCAGTCTCTTGTCATTGGAAAGGTTCTTGTTATTGAAAAGTCAGTCTCTTGTCATGGGAAAGGCTCTTGTTATTGAAAAGTCAGTCTCTTGTCATTGGAAAGGTTCTTGTTATTGAAAAGTCTTTTATAATTGAAAAGTCTCTTGTGATTCAAAAGTCTCCTGTTATTGAAAAGTCAGTCTCTTATCAATGGAAAGGCTCTTGTTATTGAAAAGTCTCTTCTCAATGAAAAATGTCTTGCTAATGAAAACTCTCTTGTTAACGAAAGGTATATTGTTATTGAATAGTCTCTTGTGATTGTAAAGTTCTCTAGCCTTTGAATATCTCATGTTATTGGAATACCCCTTGTTATTGGTATATCCCTTGCAATTGGAGTATCTCTTTTTACTAGAATGTACTTGTCTTTGAACATCTCTTTTCTTTGGATATCTCTCGTCTTGAAATATCTCTTGTCTTTGAATATCTCTTGTTTTTGATTTTCTCTTGATTTTAATGTATCTTGTATTTGAATGTCTCGTATCTTTGGATTTCTTTTTATTTAATATCTCTTGTTATGTGGATGTCTCTTTGTTGTAGGTGTATTTCTTGTTGATGGGATGTCTCTTGTCTTTGAATTTCTTTTGTTATTTTAATGACACTTATCTGTAAATCTCTCTTATCATTTCAAAGATTCTTTATAATTCAACGTGTCATTTTTTGAAATTTCTCTTTTACTGACAATGATTTATGTCTTTGAATATCTCTTGTAATTACAATGATTGCTGTCTTTGATTATTCCTTGTTACTAAAATGTTCTTTTCCTTGAATACTTCTTGTCATTTGTAAGCTCCTTTTTATTGCAAAGTTTCATATTATTGCATTATCTCTTGTAATTAAAATGCCTCTTGTCTTTGAACACTTTTTGTTATTTGAAAGTCTCCTTTCTTTGAATATCTGCTATTGGGATGTCTCTTTTCTTTGAATATCTCTTGTCATTTGAAAGCTTTTTCTTATTACATTACATCATTTATTGCGATGTCTCTTGTAATTAGATAATTGCTTATCACATTGCAGTGCTTGTTGTTTTGGAAAGTGTTTTTATTGCAATCTCTCATGTTAAAGTAATGTTTATTTCTATTACAATGTCTCGGTTAATTGGACTATTTCTAGTAATTGATAGTCTTTTGATACTGGGAGATTTCTTGATAAATTCTCTCTAACTATTGCAATATTACTTAAGAAACGTAAAGAGAAAAGCATGTAAGTTGATAAATTATTTGGATAATTGGCTACAGTGAATTCATTCTTCGTTAATGTGCCTGTTTTTCACACACTAAAGAGAGGTCGCTGGTATTTAAAGTAACTAATATAACATTTTGGAAGAGAAGATGTGAGAGATATGCTTCAGAAATGAAATATGATAATGTGCTGGCAAGCGAAATCAATATTTTTGATATACCATCTGAAAACAAGAAAAGAAGCGAATGTATAAATTTTCATTCATAAGTTAATCCTTAAATTATTTCTTAGCTTGTAAACTTATAAAAAGATATACCATCGTATCAAACATATACGTTATTTGTATTACTTAGAAATAAGGAATGTTATATAACGTATACAATAACCA
>QLNU02002094.1:0-16658 GCA_006491805.2 Dysdera silvatica | reverse complement strand
TATTTCCAAGAAATATACTTACCGTATTTATGAATGTGATCAACTGCTGAATTACGACATCTCTTGTTATATAAAATTATTTGGTAAGAATTTCTTGACGTTTTGATGTAAAAATCAGTGGACAAGCGTATTGTGAATGATGAATTATTGATAAATGGATTTTAAGCCAAGATTTTGAATTATTGATATTACATTTTTGAACTAATTTATTATCATGCCAGATTTGAAGGACATAAACCTGTGTATTTTTGTTGAAAAGTACAATTAAAGCGGTTTTTTCATTGTTTAGATAACAATAAATTAAAAAATATTGTTATAAATGTTTTTCTTAAAATAGCAATAGATAAAATGGAAAACATATCAGTTATCTAACCATTGGATAAATTTAAATAAATAATCGTAATAAATGCTTTTATGCAATTGGATGCCACACGATACTATTCCATATCTCGTTGATTCATAAAGATATGGGTCAATCAAATTTCAATTTTGTATGAAATAAAAAAAAAAATATAAAAATTTATTCTAAACTGCATGTATTCCCATTCAAAAGCGGCCTTCATTATTGTAAATATACAATTAGCCAGTGATTGAATCAGTAGTGAGGGCATTGAGTTACATAACTGTTTGTGAGGGCACTAAAACCATTTCAGTCACTAAATTAGCAGCGTTGTGGGGAAACCAGAATTAGGCACATTTAATCAGAATCGACGGCTTCAATCATTTTATCTGCGCATCGATGGCTTTCGATCATTCAATCAGCTAGTGAGAATTAATATCAATCGTTCTCCTTATGTGACATCGTTTGATCGCCGGCTTAATTTTATTGATATTGACATATTTTACGACCAATAATGCTTCTTACGAAACTCCAGAAATCCTATTTCTGTATTTGGGGAAAACAGCGTTGCCTTCGGCGACCAATTTTCAAAATACCTTACCTGCACAAAATATCAATTAAGTGAACATGCAAAATGTTTATGAATTTAACAGAACAACCAAGTTTATGAATATCAATTCTCCCTTTTCGGTGTTTTTTTTCCTTTCTGCGTATATGACGTTTGCTCTAAGGTTGGCTTTTCTAAGTCACCATCTCTTCTATGTTGGCTGCCTTCTTTTGTAACGGATATCTTTCGCTATTAATCAGTGTTTTTACTGCTCATATGAATCTTTCTGTACTCATAGGCCTTATAACGACCACCTCTTGACTACGAAGGTTTCTAAATCCAATAGTGATGTTATATGATAATATCTGCAAAGAATCGGTATATTCTATCCTGATTGCCTTTTTTTCTACACTGACCAAAAAATCATTTTCTAAACAAAATTGTTATTCTTGTTTAATTTATCAGCGAGTTGTAAATTCAGGTGCATTTTAAACAAAAGCTTGAATAAAATGTAATTACTGTTAAGTATAACTTTCATATAGTATAACAGAAAAAGTAAACATATATCTTTAACTGAGTTAATTTAACCTATTTTGGCATGCTTTTTATCATCGAAACTATTTCTTTGGCTAAATCCGAATTTAAACACTACATTAAATAATGTGGTACGTAGTCGTTCACATAAGAATGTTGTGAACCAAGTCGGTAACGTTTTTGTATATCAGTATGCGATCACAAAATAACGCGAATATTACAATTATTCATATTGATAAGGTTTTGAATTTGAAAAAATACATACATAAATTTCGTTAAACAAATCAGCTCGAAATACAAAGAAAAATACTCCCAGAGAATAAATGAAAAATACACATATACATACATCGCTTAGTGGCAGGCAAAAATTGGGTAAATACGAAATCTTAAATACTGGCGACTTGGTAAACATTCTGGTAACGCCAAGGAATATGTTGCCTTAGCTCTCTTATTATATCAGAAGCCATAAAGTGACAGAAATTTATAATATGTAGACTACATAATATACTGTAACAGACGATTCTACTCAGATCTATTAAAAATGCAAAGTGTAATGCAGAAATGTTTACCATGATTAAGGTGCAAGAATAAATTATTAATATTAAGCAATATGTTATCCGAGCCTTCAATCAGTACAAGCAACTCAGGCCTGTTCGTTCACAAGTTGATCATATTTGAAATCATCTCGAGAACCAATTTTAAGAAACTTTTATTATCTTGTAGACGTATTTTATAAGAAACACGTAAAAACTTGCATTTCCACGTATGAAGCTTAAAAATAAAATATATAATATTTGTGAAAACAGTGTTGCAAATTTTAAGGTTAAAAATTAAAATCTACTAATTTTGAGTTTTTCAAAGGAGTACTTCTGGAAAGAATTCCTGAATACACAATATTATAAATTCCGTGCTTACTATAATTGTCCATACTTATTACAATCATATCAGCACTTGAACAACATGCACTTTTAAAAGATTAGCATACTTTTATGTGAGACAAACTAATATATGCAGCTGATACCTCCTCATATATACAGAATATTTCATATGATATAAAAATATCTAAATTTCGAATATTAAATAAAATGATATAGTTTAAAATATAATATAGGATCTTAAAATACTTACAATATAACGTTATACTGGCGTTTAAAAAAATTTTATAGATGAATCCTTTATGTAATCTGATAGAAAGGTAGGAAAGGCGGGGTAACCATTTAATAAATATCTTCAGTTATAGCAATACGTAAATGGAGAAAGAAGTCCAGGAAGATTGATTCATTGCATGAAGCTGATTTTAAATATGATTATTTAGAAAGAATAATATGGTCAGTTTTTGGAGAACAATGCAAATAATTTTAAACTTAGAAATATATAATAATTGTTGAGTGAATATATTTCAGCAAAACAATTGGCTATTGTCGTGAGTACATTGTTCATTTTTTTAATAAAATTAAGATTCATACAAGTCTCAATAATATATTTATGAAACGAAGTGATGGCATACTGTTGAAATTAAATAATTAAAATTTAAAAGAAAATCGGTAAAACATAGCTGGTTAATTGTAATTGGCTTGCAATTTTTACATTATAGCTTGATATTAAATTTCATCCCCTTTCAACATTTTTTTATTTATACAAATTTAATTTTTTTAATAACTTTTCTAAATTCGATTATTTCAAAAATCACGTGCAGAGTTGACGAATAACACGACGTTGATCAAATGGCATCATTAAAAGATACAAGCAACTGAATTGGATGACTGACACGGGATGTCCGACGAAGTGCTATAAATGACATTTATCTCATCGTTTCCCTCACCTTCTAAGTTTATGCACAGAAGCTAACATTTTTTTTAAGACTTAAAGCTCATTTTTAGTGAAACAATTTGACTGACAACGTTTTTTAAAAATTCAGTTAAAATTTATTTAAAAATCAAACGTTTTCGGAGGACAATGGATCCACCTTCTTCAGGATGATTGCAAACAACTTATGAGAAGTTGCCAGATGTTAAATGGGAAATTTACTATGGCTCATGTTACGGTTATCCAAAAACAGAGGTCTCCATATCGAACAAATATAGGTGGCGCTTTGAGGTCATTTACAACAGACAACCTATTAATGTAAATACGCAACTATGCAAAAAAGTCAAAAGCTCAAAAGGGGATTGAGGTTGAAAGATGATTTCGGCTTCATTGAATAAAAAACTATGATCATGTAAATAACTGTGATTAACAACAGAAGAATTTGAATCAATGGAACCAGGATTTTTACGTACCAACGCTTGGTGTTTTTTGACACGTGTTTTAAGGGATATGTGAGTCTGGCCAATATAAGTTTTATTACATTCACGAGGAATAGAATAGACAACCCACTGTTTAATTGGGGGGGTTCTGTCTTTTAGTTGAAAAAAGCGAATTTTCTGAAATGGTTTGAAAACAACAGAAAATTTAAATTCTCATAAAATCTTAGCAATAACTGGCGATGGGCCGGGAAAATAAGGAAGGCAGATTGCCTTTTTGTAGTCGTTGGTGTTAAGTAAGATCAAAGATGAAACGATTTTGTTGCGACGGAATTTAATGTACAAGCGGTCAATAACAGAACTGGGAGAACCTCGTTGCCCATCTACGTCGCGAAAGAAGGAGAGTTCATATTGAAGAGACTCTTCAGTACTGCAAAGTCTGATAGCCCATTTGATAAAAAAACACAAAGGAAGACATCTTTTGGCTAATAGGATATGCTGACGTAGCATGCGGAGAAAGACACACAGAAAAGGGTTTATGGAACATTGAGATATGGAATGAACGACCAACTCTCTGAATCAGAACGTGCAGGAATTTGGATAACCGTAACCTGAGCCATAGTACTTTTCCATTTAACATCTGGCAAATTCTCATAAGTTGCTTGCAATCATCCTGAAGAAGGAGGATCCATTATCCTCCGAACACATTTAATTTTTAAATAAATTTTAACTACATTTTATAAAACGTTGTCGCTCGGATTATTTTACTTATAGTTTGTGTAGTGTTTCACGAATAATTCTTCACTCATTTTTAGTGTTAAAACTTCATGCTAAAGATTCAACGTTAAAATGATGCCCCTATACTGCATGCAAAAACATGTTTATATCGTCAAAAATTACAATTATTATCAATCCACTACAAGATGAAAGCCTCTGTGACATCAACCGAACTCGTAGTGAAGTAAAGAAAAAAACAAAGTATTTGGCCATAAGCTCAGTATACTAGGCCCTGGTGACAAACCGGATTTACAACTTAACGAAACGTTAGAAGTTTTGTGCTATCACACGCAGCCCAGTTCTATGGTGGAGGCTCGTTGTCTCATCCTCCTTAGGAGCCACCTTTCTCCTGACTATTGCTAATTCGACGCCTAGACTATACACACGCACACACACACACGACATATCAAAATTTGTAAAGGTGTGAGACAGGGAGGTACCATTTCACCAAAATTCTTACCCCTGCTTTGCAGATGATTTTTTATCTGGTGAACTGGAAAACAAAGAAATAAAAAAAAATTGTGAATACTTTAAATATCTGTAGTTTTCTGATGCATTATTAGTTTTCCAATGGACCCATCATAACTCCAAAACATGGTACAGGAGCTAGAAATACAGAAACTGGAGTCAAGAGAAACCTGTAAAAACCGATAATCATGTTCAATGACTTCGTAGAGAAAGTAAAAATACACTGACGATATTGAATTAGAAATTGCTGATTCATATATTTACTTCAGACAACTGATTTCACTGGAAATTAACCTTACGAAGGAACTCAGAAAGCGTACAAAACTAGGCTGGAGTACCGTCTGAAGGAAGTTTGTTCTTGAATGGAAAATTGCCTTTATGTCTAATAAGAAAGGTTTTCCACGGTTTTTACTGAACGAATTAGTGAATAATTTTGTCCCTATCATAAATGAGAAAATACGTTCAGTGATTCGATCACTGACCGATTTGACACACTGCCCGTGCACGATGGACCCTCTATCCGCCCTCCCCCCTTCCACAAACGATGACGCTGTAGACGTGTCTCGTAAAATCCGTTACTTTACTTGTTTAGAATGAATGCAGAAAAATCTGGATAAATTTGTATGTACCTAACAACGATACAACTGAATAAATATTCTGAATAGAAAGCTTATAAATACACTCAATTATTCAGACTTGCTTCAATCTTTGGCAATGTAAATGAAAAACAAAAATATATTACACAATGTCCTGTTTCAAATATTGAGCTATAATTATAGAGAATTTAATACATTTATTCTTGGGATGTGCCATTCGATTGGCACGCCCATATGTAGGCATTATGACACCCACAACGTGGCGGAAAACGAGTAAGATATTTCGTACAGAAGAAAGAGAATTTCTTCGTATGACAAGCTTACCCAACCTATATAGATTCGTCAGTAACAGCTGCTTTTTCGCACGACCTATTGCCGAAAACTTTTAGCGAGCGTCTTAATTAGTATCATTCCACACTAGCTCTGAACTCCTTTTGCTAAAGCAATAATCTAGAGGTCAACTGTTCTTCGCCAATATAATTCTGGGACATTAATTTCCTAATTAAAATATCTCACGTGTGTGTGAAAACAGTTAAGCGAGCCGCGGTTTAATTACGACTTCAATAGCGGCCACTGCGCAAACTCAACTTCCATGTTGCTAAATTCGAAACAGTGTTTTTTTCGGCCTACTCGAGATTCTGTTTCAGAACTTGGCGCTGTTTCAACCAAATCTAAGAATTCGCATATTTAGCGCGAGAACATAGCCATGCAATTGACATTAAAATAAGACTTTTGACTCAATTTCTGCAGGAGGTTAAGAAGAAAATTAAAATTCCATTGTCCACGAATGTTTAAAATTGGAGTTTGAATTTTATGGCGCATATTCAGCAAAGGACGCAGTATAGCGACTCAAAACTAAAGCACCAAACGCAGAAACTCAGTTGACCAACAAATTAATAACTAATGCTAAATTAACCATATACGTGTTATGTACAAGAGCGGACCTAGAAATTTTTTCGGATCATAAGTTTTAAAAATGCCAATCCATTCTGTAATATATTTTGCAATCTTTGGGTACGTAAAATGAGTGTAAATTTGTTAGTTTCAGAGATGGTGCGCACACTTCCTATGCACTCTGCTGTGTCTGCCTTAGGTCCTTGGCATAAATCGTCATAGATTTTTGCATCCATTTCTATTATAACGTTTTCGCATTGGAAATTATAAATAAATAAAATTAAATAATATATGTATAGCAAATATATACAAACCAGTGTTCTTTCATAATGACGCAAATAAGAAAATGACAATAATGCAAATTATTAGCGAATTGTGGCAAAACAAGGTATCTTATTACCTTTAAATAACTACCTATCCAACTTCATTAGAATTGCCAATATAAATTGTGGTGTTAAATTTTTTGTTTCACGAAAATTTCCCGAAATCTTTCTATTCATTTTTAATTTAGGATAAAATAAAATCAGGTGAAAAATAAAGCAAAACTTGATCATTTAAGGACAGGCGCTTTCTGTTTATTAATTCAGTTACAGGGAATATGATGCCAGAGACAAAAAACGAAATAAAATTCCGAAATAGTCGCAAAAACTAAGGAGAAAAAAAAAAAGAAAAATCCAATTCCACAACATTCTGGAATATCTTGTTAATTCAGTCCAGTTTCAGTTACCCCAGTAAGTTTTATTTTCCTCCAGAAAGGAAGACAAACTTTCACCGAGTTTTCCTCATTCTGTTTTGCATCAGACTGTCGTATTCTCATTGATGGCTATATAGAAAAATATTCAGTTTGATGCGGTCAAAAAGTAGCCACGCAAAATGGCTAGAGCAACTTATATAACAGGAAAACCATGCGGTCAGCTCATTCCTAAATAGTACATAAACGAATGGGCACAAGTGACACATGCTTTTGGACAACAAGGAAATGTGTTTTTCGTCGATCTCTTTCCTCTGGGAGAACATCTTCATGGAACGTCTGTTTCTACCAATGAAAATCATTAATCTTAACGTTATTGCTGGAAAGGATCCTTCCTCACAAAATCATTTGTATTCTTTTATTAAGGAAACTTAGAAAATTCAAACGAAGATATTTAATTTAATCAAAATATAATTTATACATCTTAATTCGAAATTTTTATATCCTCCTTGGATAAATATAAATAGCTTAGATTTTAATAAAACATGATCTATTTTAACCAATATTAAGGAAATATAAAAGACAAATTTGGTGGCGAGGCACAGAATGTTTTAGATAATACTGATGTATTATGTGACGGATATATACGTGCTAGGTTTTGACAACAACAATAAAAAAATTTGCCAAGAGCTTATCATAATCGGGAAATATTCTTACACTGGACAGGATATAAAAAATGAGGGAAAAAGTGGAATTAAGTTGGATAAAAAAGTTAACGAGATAAAAAAGTAGACAAGATGAGAAATAAAATTAAAATTGTGACGAATAAACAACAAAAGTAAAGAAAATGTAAACAACGAATGAAGATAAAATAAAGGAATGAAGAAAAAAACTAAAACAGAGAAAAGTAAAACTTAGAAACTATATAAATATTTAGCAACGTCTCAAAAACTAATATTCGTTCTATTAAGTAAATTGTTGAGAACATATAGGATAGTAGTATGTGAACAACTTGGGCCCCGGAAGTGACGTCAGCGAGTAAATATGGCCGCCATACTTCTCTCCTGTCCGTTATCGCATTTTCGGTCTGGAGATCTTTGCCCTGAGGGTTTCGGAAGGCTTATCTCTTGGCGGGATCTCGATCCCATGAATCTTTATAAACCGACCGTCTCTATAATCCGACCACGGATACCCTGCCGTTTGTTTTTTACATTATAAACCTGGTGTTGCATTACCATCTAACGGCCTTTTTAGGCTTTATAATTATTTCTTTCATTACCCTCGGAAAACTTGTTTTTACCAGCGCTCGATGTCACAGAAAAAAAGAAAACGTTGGGGAAAACTTGGTATCGAACCCTGTTCGTCGGAAGGCCATAGCCACTGGGCGACTGCGGATTTGGTAAGAGGATTCTTATATTGTTTTATATAGGTAGTCAAGGATTCGTTTTTCTTTATTTAACTTCTTTTTTAAAATATATTTTATTTATTTATTTATTTATTTCATTCCAGTCGTCTTTTTTTATATAACGTTTCATTTTTATTGCAATAAAATAAGTATTTTACCATTTCTTTGTATATTTAAAATAGCGAATATGTCATTTTAAACACGGTCACCTCACAAAGTTATTGCGTCTTCCAGCGACTGATAGATAATTATTTTCGCGGGATAGTTTATTATGGCGGGACCTCTATAATCCGATCATCTCTATAAGCGACCACATTTCGATGTTACAATGCTACCTGGTGTTTGTTTTAGATACTTGATCGTTATTTTTTCACAAAGATGGGGGGAAAAATAAAGCGTCAGACGTTTTTATATCACGTTCGATTTTTATTTCAATAAAGTAAGTATATTTGTCCCTCGCTTCCGAAACCCGGGAGTGATTTTCGGAATACGTCTCTAGTGTATGAATATTTTAATGTTTTAATTAATTAGTAACGTCTTTAAGTTTTAATTAATTATTGATGGCTTTTAAATTTAATTAATTTGTAATGTCGTTTTCATTCTAGTAAGAGTACCACCCTATTATTATTTATACCTGCTTGTTATATTTTCCTTTAGGGGTATAGTTCACGCCTATCGATGTTTTCTTCTAAATTGTACGTTGTAATTATCACTAATTAGCGCATATTGGGGTTTTGCCATATAAAATCGCGACGTCTTATTTTAGTTCCTCATGCGATATAGTTGGTAAATCCGTTTTTCCCCCACTAAGATTTATATTATAATTATCACAAATTAACGAAGTCGCATCCGTTATAAATTCGTGTATCCTCTTTTTTCTCATATTTTATTATCACCCCTTTCATATAATTAAAACTATTTCCATCTGCCAGTTGTATTCCGGTTCACAATCCTTTTCTTTTATTTTTTTATGATAATTCTATATCGTAAATCATATTTAACGATTTTTATAAGTTTATTTTACATTCTCGATGCGTTAACGCTGTTTTCATGTTTTATTTGTAGTATTATGCTATTATTATTATTTTGTATGTTGGTTGATTGTTTTTTTTTTATGGTGCAAGGACAACGAGGGTCATTTTGCGAAAGACAAGATTAGACCGTACATATTTAGCATGTGTTCTCGTTTTTTTTTGACGGTACAGACTTGAAACGGACAGTGTCAAGTATTCAAGACTTTCTTCTTTAAGTTACTCGGATGTTGTGTCTAGAAACTTCCTGAGTGTTCAGCATGTGTTTAAAATTGTTTGTTTTTGTGATTCAATGTATTCTATTATTATTATTCGCATATACGTTATTTAAAAAAAAATATCAAGTAAGGAAATTTCCAATTTGCATCAATGCCAGAGATCATGTTCTTCTCTCCCATTTCCTTAGAATTTCATTCAATAATTATAAGAGTAAACAGTGGATCAAGATAAGCGGATCTGTTGCAAACGTTTCTATACATCATAAGACTTACAAATTATCCATTTTCCTGTATAAATATCCCTTTCTTTGGTTTCTTACACATTCTTGCAGCGGCGACAAGTTCCCCTACTCCTCAATAAACGAATAAACGTCTAAATTCCTACAATTTATGCATTATGGCATTCCATGTGCGTCTCGCAAAATGTTCTCACCACAACAAGTCTTTCCTTCAAAGGCAGACTTTGCAATATAATAATGAACATTTTTTTAAAGACGTTATTTCGCATTCATCTCGATTTTACATGTCCACGTCACCCCGATAATTTGTTAGCAGAAAGCTATTCATCGGTAGAATCTCCAAGAATGTTCTCAAATAGAACCATTTTTCCTGCCTAGCCGCATAGACATTACGTCCTTGAGAGCATTATGTTATTTCACCATTATATCATCTTCGATTTTTTATTTCAATAGTTAATTTAATATATATGTTTAAATATTCTAAGGTTATATAAATGGTAGTTATCCATGTCTCAGGATTGTTCGCGATTTTCAACGAACCGAATCATCAGTGTTTTAAAATACGATACTATGATTTCTTACAAGTAGCGACCTAAAAATAAAAAAAGCGGATGATTATTTATCTATATCCATAAATTGTAAATGATCTTTCAATACATGGTTTTCTGTAGACCTCCCCACTTTTGACAAACAACCTTCCCTATTGATAAATATATAAGGCTCCATGTGTTAGCTTTCTAACTGGTTTGGATATCCAAGACAATGCTTACAAAATAACAATTTAGGCACTAGACTGACCGTCTTCAAAATCAGCTATCTGTAAAATTGTTAGAGGGTGGATTGCTAATAATTGAACGGCTATCTGATGATTCTTTATCTCTATGCATTGTATCATTGTCAGATATAGGCTTGGACACCATGTAACCAAAAAGTAAACTTCAAAAAGGTAGTTGCAAAAATTGAGTAGTTTCTCTATATGTTCAACGTCCACTTACAAAATTGTGTATATAATCGCTGATAATAACACTAAATTCGGACAAAAAGAATTTTACAGATAATATACTAATATATATACCAAGGGTTATGACAATGGTTAAAAGCCTTCTGCACCGTGTGTGGCCAAACTTTACTTGGTCGTTTAAATGAACACCTTTGCAATAAACTCTAAAAATATAAAAGGTAGACAGTACAGTCATGTTTTAAAACAAGTATAATAAAAAAAAAATTTTAAAGTCAATTCCTTCAATGCGCTGCTCAAATAAAAGGGAAGAAAGGGAAAAATTGCGAAAAGCAATTTTGGCGACATTTGGCTGTAATTGGCGGCAAACATTAATCGCCAAATACACCAAAGGAAAGCAAAAAAAATTCATTTAAATTTAATTAATGAATTAATATTTGAAAAAACTGTATTAACATCAAGTGTCATCCACTACAAGTTTAAAAAAATTTATTTGAACTTGATTGGATGGATAGAAAGTATTTTATTAACGATTGAAAATTTGAACAAGATATATAAATATATATATATATATATATATATATATATAGGGAGAGTGTGAGCTAATAGAAGGAATTGAAATAAGGTACTTTTTAGCTCATTACTAATTGTCAAGTAGTATCAATTATTTTTGTAGCGTTTTGGTATCTTGTACATTCACTCAAATTCTCGATAGCTTTGAGAAGGAGATAGTAATTTTCACAGCCCCGCAACCACTATAAGTACTCGTATGGGCGCCCATGGCCAGGACCAAAGTCGCATTGACTAAAATATTGACAAATTCGACACAGTTATTCAAATGTGATAAGAACATTGCAATACACTAAAGGAATGTGAAAGTATTCAGATTACTGTCCTAAAAAGCCTGACTAGTTTCAAATAAATTCAGAAGTAATAATTTTTAAACAACGCACTATATATATGTCATGAAGTCCAACGTGATGGCGTAATTGAATGCGACAAATAATTTGTAGTATTTGACTTCACTACAAGCTACATTTTTTTAGCCCGGATTAAAATTATTTAAAACATATGGATAAAATTTTGGAAAATGAAATACAGTTATTTAGAAGGGATAAATATATTACAATAAACGTCAAAAATGTGGAGGTATTTAGATTAATATATAGAAAGATTTTAATCTTAAATTGATGGCTGATAGTTAAGAGGCGTGCCGTTCACCAAAGTTATTCATTTTTCAAAAATTATTTGCCTGGAGAAATGCGATTATAAAAACAATTTTTTTTCTATTTTACGTATAAGAACGTTCTCCGATCAATAATGAATATTGCCATGAAACTTGTTTTCCAAAAAAATACGCCATATGCTATGTTAAATAAATTCAAATAAAAAGGTAGCAATGACATATATAAAGAATTACAAAGTTTTTATAAAAAATGTTCTAACTCATCAAATGTTAACACATTTACTTCGATAAGTAGCGAAATTAACGATATCAATTAAATGAAACAAGAGAACTATGTCAAAATACACCAAGGAAATATGAGAACACTTAGATTATTATATTAAGTTATACTAAAGTAAGACACAGGAAATTTCGAACAAATATACAGTAAGGTCAACATATAATGAACCGCATTTAACGGATGTCAGACATAGCACAAAGAATATGGATGTTGTTTGGTGTAACTTAAAATATAAGTTAATCCTTTACTAGATAACAAGCATTTGACAAATTTAATAGTATTTAAGAAACGGTGGGATTTTTAAGAAAATGAAAAAATCCTTACAGGTATGCAAAATTAGTAATTAATGATTTAAGGTCGGAAAACTTTGTGTCAAATATTATATCTCAAATTTTTAAGAATATGACGCATGAGTTTCTCCGTGCAGAAACTATTATAGAATATGTTAATATCAGAATAAAAACGAGAAAAACATATATAATAGGAGGTTTAGTACTTATATTAAAGCAGGTTTTTTGCAAATAAATAATTTATTCATTTATATTTAATTAATAAATTATTTCGAGAGTGCACAAATGTTCCAATCTTCTCAGTAAAATTTAGGAACATGCCTCCTATCAATCACATATTAATGAAATCAACTTTGCACAATAACGTATTCATAAAATAAATACCAGATATAAATAAAATATTCACTCATTGCACATTAAAATATTAAGACACATTACTTATATACAGTACCCTTAATATATACAAGATCAACAATCAGCAAATGAGATTTCAAATTAATAGAACATACACACACATGGGGAATTTTCAAAGCTATAGGCCGTTTCTGAAACCACCTATCTCATTTGATATTTTTTTAAATAATATCCTGATAGATTTTTATCAAATTGCCTGTAGTTTCTGTTATTTTTAATTGTATTATGAAGTTCATTCCAAGTTTTTATTCCTGTATCATTTATATTTTCTTGACCTTTATTAAATTTACATTTTTACTATATATTCTACATTGTGTCTTAGTGTATATGTTTTATTTTTATATTTCAAATTAATTAAGTCAGTATGTTGGTATTCTTTTATTCTTATATATATATGTATATTTTAGAATTTTTCTGAAATATAATTCCTGAGGTAAAATTATATTATTGTTACATATAATTTGAATAATTGATTCCTTTGGAACTTTTTAATTTCTTTAATATACCATTTATTAATTTTTGTATTTTATTATCATTAATTGTATTTAGTTTAACCCATATGGAGTTTCCATATATTAAATGGCAATGGATTAAAGAGTAATATAAACCAATTTTGTCTCCAATGGCAGTAGTATATTTAATATATGTATAATAGCTGATCCTCTTCTAATTATTTTCGAAATATCATTTATATGATCACCCCAGTTTAAATCATTTCTAATTGTATTACCCAAAAATTTCTTTTTTTTTGTTTATTCTGTAATAGTATTACTTATTTGTAATTTATGATGTTGTTCTAAATTAATTATTTTATTTTTATGTCTAAAAATCATAAATTTGGGCTTAGTTATTTAACTATAACATTATTTCTTTTGAATCAATTTTCTATTTGTAACAGTTTTCCTAATTATATGTTTTATTTATATTAATATATGCAATATTTTTATTAATATAATTTGTAATAGCATTTTCTACAAAGAGGAGATTAAGAAGGATTTTTATATTATCAGAAAACATTCGTGCTTTGAAATAATATATATATCAGGCTATTCAAAAATTAAACTATACAAGAAATTTAAAAAAATATATATATATAAAAACCTAGCTGTGACACATTTTATATTTATTACTTACATTGAGTAAAAAATAATTTTATTTAGTCAGATATTGGAAAAACTGTTCATTAGAACATGATGCTGCAAAATGAATTGAACACGTGAATAAATATATCGGTATATGCGCCAGATTTTAAAATTAATGTAAAAATATATGTTGGCATGTAATTTGTTAATCATTTTAACATTATCTGATCTACTTTCCCCCACAGAAATGCTATGGCAGCTATTAATTTCTCAATAATGTTATTACAGAAAACCACCGCTTTCGTTACAATAAGTTCATTAAAGCTTCGCCATTGCTCTCTCCACGCCTGAAGAAGTCCCTTACCATTTCACACCCCATGCTCTCGCATTCCCACGCCCTGTCAAAAGTACACAAAGCAGGTATTCCATTTCGCCCCATCACATCATGTATTGGGTCGGTGCCTTATAAAGTTGCCAAGTCTCAATCATCTCTTCGCTGTCTTCTGCCAACTCCTTTACGTGCGAAAATTCTTCTGCCTTCATTTCAAAACTTAACGCTTCCACTATGGACAATTGCACCATGGCTACTTTGGACGTTAATTCAATGTTTATTAATATCTCCGTCGAAGGTGCCCTCGACTGTCTCAAATTACGACTTCCACTCTGCCACACCGGAAATTGACGAAATAGTCAATTTTACTTCTATCTTCACCTCCTTCGTTCTCAACGGACAACACTACCAACAGACTCGTGGCATGACAATGGGGAATCCTCTTTCTCCGATGCTATGCAATATTTACATGCATTTTTTGACAGCCGTTTGTTCGCGAATATTGCGTTTACACTTTGGGTAAGTTATGTTGATGTCATCTTCACCTTGTGGGATGGTCCACCTGACCAGGTCAAGTCCACTCTTACCACTATCCACTCGTTTGACAAAAACCTTGATTTCTTTCATGAAATCGAGGAAGACAACTCAATCCACTTTCTGGACCTCCTGATCAAGAAATTTGGCCTCAATTTTGAGACATCAGTTTACAGCAAACCATTCAGCGTCGCTCTACCGCCACATTCCAGCTCTAACCAACCCCCATGAACAAAAAATGGCAGCCTTCTACGCTTTCGTCCACTGTGCGTTACGACTCTGTTCCACCGACTCAGATTTTAACCAAGAAATTAAGTTCCCTAAAGCAATTGCTGTGAATCGGAGCTACAACGCCGACATTATCGACGTCGCCATCACAAAATTTTCCAGACGCACAATTTCTTCTTCCCTCGCTCAACCCTCCATAGATGAATACGTTGGCATGGCCAGACTTCCATTTTTCCCCAAATTAAGCGGGGTTATTTCCAAACTTCTCCGAAACGCAAAATTCAAAGCTGTTTTTCCTCCAGTAAACAAAATCTGCCCTTCACAACCCATGGATAACATCAGTGTTTACTAGCGTTGGGGGGATTTACCAGGTTTTCTGTCAGCGTGGACTCCCATACATTGGTCAAACAAAATGTGCATTGGCCCATAGTCTAAAAGAACACCAACGATACATCGCTAAGTCCGAGGTCCATAAATCGTCGATAGCGGTCCACTGCCTTGAACACGACCATAATTTTTTCTCCGATACTCTCATAATTCACCAACGAAGCTAACCTATCTAACTCCACTGTGTTGAAGCCCTTTTCATCAACAAATTTCAAAACACCATAGTGAACGATCATAGATCCACACCCTCTTTAATCTCCGCATGGAAAAATCTTTTAAATCCACCTCACAGACTGCTTCCACTTTCCCGGCTCCTCTCGCTTTGCCATAAACCTGTTTTTTCCCCTTGTCTTTCAAACGTTTTCTCACTATATTCGACACTTGGAAATTTGGCCGCATGTCACCCAACACAGTATTCTAGAAGTAATCGGTTTTTACAGAAAACCATCACGATGGCAACTATGCAACCAGCGGAATGGAATCACCCATAAAAATAAAAAACACTTTAGCTTCGTGAAATCCCAAAGAAGGGCTATAGATTTGTCCGCCCGAAACGCCTTGATTTTTATTCGTAGATATTATAGATACGTTGTTAATGTTGTTATAAAAATTACCTGTTTATTAAACTAATCGAATTGTCATTTTTACCACTTAGTAATGTTATATTGCCTACTATTTTTATAGGAAATTTTTAAAAGTAAGTTTGCGAGGAATATAATATTTAAATAATGTTTTCCAATATCACTAATATTAACTAACTTGACTGCCGTTGAAAAGTAAAGTTTTCCTAAATACGTACATTATTAACATTGTCATGTTTAATTATACATTTTCGCTTTGAATTCCATGTTTAAAGTCCAAGATACATTTTTATTTATCTCGGGATTTCTTTTAAAATATTATTTGTATATCTTTGATAGAATTTTTATATCTCTTACGTAATTGTATGTCTGTGACATAGTTTGTATGTCTGGTGAATTAGTTT
>QLNU02002091.1:34327-46491 GCA_006491805.2 Dysdera silvatica | reverse complement strand
AGTGAAATGTACAGAAAAAGTTTGACGTAAATTACGAAACTAATTTAATGGAATACCACGACCATTGATACGTTCGTAACAATAATTCACAAATGTAAATTGCTTGGTTCAAGATACTTCTCTTCTGATAATCGTCGTCTTGCTGTAATATGGGTTTAAATAATTTCGACTAAATTAAGAAAGGGGTGAATAGCTATCTCATCATTTATAGCGCATACAAATTCATTGTTAATCATGTCAGGAAAGGCATTAATTTTGTTAAGTTTTATTAGGATAATAGCTTCTTCTGAAGCAAAAATTCAAGGTTCTCCAAATTTAAAAATTTAATATGTAGTCACGCAATGCAAGAGAACCACCAATCGTTTAATGAAAACTCAGCATGATTACATTACGGCCGATACTAAATAAATTTTAGACATTACAATACAATATTAAACTTAAATTTCCATTCGCGTTGACCGTGTGTATCATGTTGCTGCACTTATACTGTATACTGCGCAAGTGATTTGTGCTTCTCTATAAACACACAACTTACCCTCTAACTTAAATTAGACGTGTTGTCCCCAGGCGATATTTTACTCGCTACATGCTCATAAAAGACTTCGCTTGTTGTATTGTGCTCCCACTAATATAGTTGAAATTATTCCAAATGTAATCTTGTGGAAGTTGCAATTCTTTGATTAATACACAGTGAGGCAAAGAATTTTTGAGACTGGGTCTGTAAAATGAAATTGAAACAAGAAATTATGATTTGTTTTGTTTTTTTATTCAAAGTAAGCCCCTCTGGCTTCAATACACTTGTTACAGCGATTTAATAATGAATCGAATGCCTGTTTCAGTTCACTTTGCGGAATCGACTCCAAAGCACGCGTCGACGCTATTTGTATGGTTGAAATATCATCAAAATAACAACCTTTTAACTTCATTTTAAGTTTTGGGAATAAAGAAAAGTCGCAGGGTACTAAATCAGGCGAATATGGTGGATGATTCAACACATAGACTTTATTTTTTGCCAAAAATCGACAAACCATCAGTGAGGTGTGACTGGGTGCATTATCCTGCAATAAACACCAACTGCCTTCATTCCGAAATTCTGGACCAATTCTGGCCATCAAACGCTTCAAAATATTTAAGTAATACTTACCAGTAATTGTTTGTCCAGTTGGAACAAATTCTTTATGGATAATACCCTGACCATCGAAGAATGTAATGAGCATTGTTTTGATTTTGGTTGGAACTTTTCTTGTTTTTTTGGCTTGTGGTGAATTTTTTGCTTTCCATTCCGCACTTTGACGTTTTGTTTCAGGATCAAACTGAAAATACCATGTTTCATCTCCTGTAACAACAGTTTTTAAGAAGTCTGGATCATTTTCAGCGGCTGAAATGATGTCTCTGCAATGTGCACTTCTCCTTGTTTTTTGTTCATTGGTTAAAGTGCGTGGAACAAATTTAGCAGAGACTTTTGTTTTGGCCAAATCTTCATGCAGGATGGTTCGAATCGTTTCTTTGTTGATGTTTAAGGACTCTGCCATCATTCTTAGTGACACACAGCGATTGCTTACCACGAAATCATGCACTTTTTCAATAATTTCAGGTGTCCTGGATGAACTTGGTCTTCCAGTATGCTTATCATCTTCTAGCGTATCTCTTCCGTCCAAAAAACGTTTGTACCATAGAAAAACATTTGATCCACTTAAGTGAAACTCACCGTAAACTTATTTCATCAATTGGTATGTTTCCAAGGCGCTTTTACCAAGTTTTACATTAAATTTAATTACACCCCTTTGTTCCATCTCAATAATTCAACATGAAAGAATTTTACTTCTGTAATAAATGGCCGTATCGTTTGAGTTAGTTTAGCAAATCCGTCCAACTTTTGGCAGTGTACCAGCAGACGATCAAGGTTTATCACGCATGCGCGATTGCGTTGATCGAGCCACTGTGCACGGACATCTAGCGCCAGTCTTAAAAATTCTTTGCCACACTGTGTATGTCATTTTCGATTGTTTTGCCTTACAGCGTGTAAGTTACATCAACTATATACTAAGTTAATTGTGGAAGTGACTAAATTTAAGTATACACGAAATGTTCTCTTTCCTTGTTCTAAAGGCATACATTCACTTTGGTTTCTTTTACTTGTTTCCTGCACTTTCTAAATCATTTGAATTTGAGAGCTTTTAAAATATTTCATGCGCCCAAGTTGTTTAATTTTTATATGACCAGATATCAGTATTTGAGGGCACTGTGCCAGCAGCAACTCCACGTAATCTGGATTGTGAATGAATGTATTGTGATGTCATGCTAAGTTGCCTGTCCCGTTCTATATGATTATTAACATTGGCATGGGCAGAAAATTACACAAAATTAAGCCCCCAAATGCTTATGTTGCATGCTACGTTTAATGTCATCATTATTAGTTTTTTATAGCAAATACTCCATTTAGCTCTTTCTATCTGCCCATGTTTATTTGATATACCTTGCAATATAATTATTCATATCGAAGAAAGAAAATTTCACAAAGGTTATTGATTTAAAAGAAAGAATTCATTATAAAATAGCAATTTGTTTTAATTACATACGGAAGTGTAATTGCACGTAAATACTCCATACAACTTTTGAGTTTAGAAATAATCTTTTCTTATTTTCCACAATAGCTCAGTGTTTCTGGCCGTATCGCTGGAATATCCACTTCTCATTTAGGGTTTAGGTGGATTAAGAGTTACATAAACGAGTTTAAAATAGTCCAGAGGTTAAAGAACTTCCTCACAGAAACTCCAGGATTGCTCCCAAAAACATCGATAGCTTCTATGGATTTTGTTATATAAAGAGCCTATAATTACAATGCCGACCTCCCCCGATGGTGAGAAATTACTTCGAATTATTTTCCTATGTACGGTCTTAAAATTATTGAGTTTATTAATAACAAATAAATAAGGAAGCAATATGAACAAAAGATACAATATTTTTATTTTTCCGTGCAATTAATGGTGTAAACTTCTTTCTTAAATAAGCAATTTGTGAAATTTCAGTGTAAGTAGTTGACCCCTCATGGCCTAATGGAAAGTGAATCAGACTCCCAATATAGAAATTTTTGGATCAAATCTCGCCGGGGGCCTCTTTTCCACAAATTATTAATATCAAATAATTCAGTGTTCAAATATGAAACCAACTATATGAGATCTGTGCCCATCGTGCTAGATCAGTGGTTCTTTAACTTTCCTGACCGGACCCCACCTTTGAAATCATTTCAATCCTCGCCCCTAAGTAACTCCAAGTCAAACCAGGAATTCCTCATACATATTTATTTCTAGCGTTTCATCACTGATTTTCACCATTTGGGGAAGGAATTTTTCGTTCCCTCGTAATTTATTTTTAGCATTAAAGAGTAAATGCTTTTGTCATAGTTTTAGGAACCTTTGTTGAACACTGGGAGGGAGCCGTGGACACCCTGATGATGACCCACTGACCCCTCACAGGGGTCTGAGGACCGCAGTTGGAGAACCGCTATGCTAGATGACAACCTGATTTCGTCGAACATTACGTAATTTTCACTTCAAAACAGATTAGGAGACGGAGTACAGGACCTCTTTGTTAGGGACTGGTCAGTTTGCTAAAATATTTTAAGAGGTCACCTGAAAACTGCTAAATCTGTAAATTATAAATAATTACAGTTATGTGTAAATTCTATAAAATATTTAGGTACTGTAAACTTCGTAAATTTATGAATTTTGTTGCAATTCTCTAAACTAAGATGAATAATTTTGTTACTTTGGTAAAATTGTGAACACTGTGAAGGGTAATAATATCCTATAAAATCTGTAAACTAAGTAAATTTAATGAAATCTATAAATCTGTAAATTTTGTTAATTCTGGCAATTGTAAATACTGTAAATTATAACCAAATTATTTTTAACCAGTACACTTGTTTCTCTTTTCAATTTATAGTATAATTAGATTTATCATATACCGATGGTGGGAAAAATGTATGTCTTCATTGAATACATTTGTGAAGGAAATTATAACTTACGATCTTTAACGTCATTCATAGCCAAATGCCATTTTTTAAAAACTAAGAACTGCCAGGTGTTTCTTATTATTACATGCCAAATTTTATATTTTAACCAAGATTAAAAGAAACCATAATGTATTCAACACTAATAAGATGGCCATAAATTTCCTTTCTTTAGCCTTAAGCTATGTGTGCTTTAAGATTTAAATTGCTCTCTTATTAGCATAAATAAGGTAGTTCATGACATGAAGAGGAAAATAAAATTGCGGCCCCAAAATACATTAGAGACATTACAAATTTTCATTGCCCTCGCCGATGGTAACCGAATTGATTTTTCCCGTGTTCCGTTAAGCAAATACTTTTTATTTTGAAAATTTCTAAACTCCTCAAGCGATGTTTGAGTGATAAATCAACACCGGAGAAATGTTTAAGAGTGATTTTTTTAAAGCATCGAAGGGGAAAGTGCTTAAACCGTCAAAGTATAGATGTTAAGCGAAAGAGAGTTTGAAAGAGCAAATTAAGTTTAAACTGTATTTAAAATACTCCCTTGGTCAACAATTGTTATTGAAGCACGATTTCCTCCGAAAAAATAAAATTTATGGAAATTTTATTCCGTTTGAGTTAATTGAGTAAAATTTGCATCTACACGTTTAAAGATTGGTTCTTCATCCCCTGAAGAAGAATAATGGGATAGGTTTTGTTTTAACTATGCGCGCAAATTATACAAGATGAATTCTCTCGAATGATCTGTCCCGTTAATTCAGATGAACAGAATTCCATATTCGACGAATTTTAAGTGTCATCTGTGGTAGATTCGCGTGTTCCTAGCAATATTGCAATATAATCCTAGGCATATTGGGCCTACAAGAAACAGAAGCCCACCACGGCAACCAGCACGCTAAAATATAATATACTTGTGTTTTTAGAACGTTTCTAAATTAGATTCGTTCTTTTGAAGTATGAAAGCATTAAAAAACAACTACAGGCTACTCCTATTATAAAAATTTATACAAAGAGAGAGAGAGAGAAATAATGTGTGAAGCCAAAACTTTTATCTCTAGCCTTTCGTGCAACGTTTGTGCTTTCGTTGTTTTCCATTGAACCGGATGTTACTGTAAAAGTAAAAGCTAATTTAGCAGACATTATTAAAAAAATTGCTGAAACATAAGCGCGAAAAGTACGTGTTTGCGAGTAGACTGTTCATTTACTTGCTGTATAAAATATCGGCATAAATAAAATTTTGAAATGTTTAGCACATTTTTGAGTCTGGTGGAGCAAACTTTGTCCATGCAACACGGGTAGGGGGCTCATCCTTTTCCGTGTGCCTTGGGGGTCCACCATGGTTTTAATCAGGCCCTCGTTCTTAGTCTTAGTTCTTAAGCTTGAAAATGCTGAGAATTTGTTCATTGTCTGCAGCATTTATCTTTGCATGTTCCGTGCCATTCTTTTCCCTACCATTCTTATTGAAATGATACGACAAAGCCCCTTTTTATAAATAAGTTACTCGTGTCTTTATTTTTCCATCTTTGTAAGCGTCCCTGTTATTTTTACTGTTTTAAAGCATTTTATGTTTTAAAACTATTTTCATTAGGTGGTCTTTCATCGTGTGTATTTTATCAAGAAAAGTATTATTCATACTCGTATGATGTTTTCATTAATGGTAGTTTGGATAGTTTGAGCAAAAATGTCCGGCCTCTCTGTCTGTCCGCTATTCGGTAAGCAAACCTTATTTTAATGCCACCTGCTACTACATTGTATGGTTTTAAACGTAACAAATGGAATCATACTGCTTCAGAAAGCGGGAGATCGTAAAGGATTGAATCGAGACCATTTTATGTGTGGCACGAATTTTGATTCAAACTACAACAGAACTCCGCTTAATCGAACTTCGTTTAACCGAAATGCGTGTTAACCAGAATGATCTGCTTTGCATTTTTTATTATTATTTTTGAAATGAATATCCTTTTAATATTTTTGGAAAACAAAAACGCTTAGATATGCTTTCTAGTGGACTCCGATTTTAATAATGAAAGCAATACAAATGCTATTTAAGAGCGTGATAGAAAACGCCTAACAGAAAAGGTAGATGATGGTGTTAATCTGTTCTTGTTCATCCACTATGCCCGCTACGATTACACGTGGCCTCGTTGTGTCGAAGTGAAAATTTTGGTGTCGAAGAGATTTAATGACGTGCTTTAATAGGCGTAATATATCTGCATATTTCTGGAAAGATTCCGCTGTATATGGTCGTATGTCAGAGTTGGAGCGTAATTTCACCGTAGGCATTTTTCTGTAAATTCGTCTCTTCAAACTAAACTGCTGCCTCAATGATTAGGCGTTAGAAGATTTAATTGCTGTAACTGAAATAATTAAACCTAGGGCATCTGGTCCAGGGGGCGGGAGGAAAGGGTAAATGAATTACCTTATAAGAGAAAACTCGTGACGTCATAACCACAGTTTGCTTTTGAATATTATTATATTTTCCTTGCATCTCTACATCGAAAATTGAATTTTCGGATTATCCAAAAATTTGCTAATCCGAAATCGAATCCGTCCCATTTATTTCTGATAATCGGGTTTCTACTGTATGAGTGTTTGCGTTTTATGACAGCTCAGATCATTTTGGGCATGATATTTAGGTTTTCAGGGGATCTGAACGTAGGAAATTAACCTTTCTCCCAGGGAATTAAACCTTGGATTACGATTCGGCAGAAACTAAAAGGCATGTGTTTGCAACTATTCGATTTCAAACCAGGGTGTTCTACATGTTAGACAAACGCCTTAGAACTACGTAAGGCTCCCAAGTTAAAAGCATTTTGGCAAATCAATTTCAGTTTGCAAAAGAAATAAGAAGTTGCCTGAAGCTGGGTTCGAACCAGCAGCTTTCAAGTTGCGTATTTTTTAAATTCACATTTTATCATAAATTCACTGCACTAATAAATTGTGTGCAAATATTTCTTTTATTGGATTGTGCAGTGTATCGCCTTTATATTTATTAAGCACTGCCTAGTTGATGAAAACAGAACTAATGGTCGTTCACGAGGACTGTCCGGATGCAGATTTAGTGTTTTGCAAGCTTTTCGCACCAATATCCAACAAGATTTCTCTGTAAATATTGCGTATATTGGTCACATTGCCAAAATTTTTGCCAAGTTGCTAATGTTTATGCTATTGCGGTTTCCTAAATTTTTTTCCTGTTGCCAGCTTCCCAAACAATATTGCCTGATTCTGTAAGCTTTTTTGGAAACATTTCTAGTGCTTTTAAGGTTGCAATAGTGCTTTTCTTGTGTTAGTGAATGCCTAATGGTGGGAAGGGAATTCACCAACACCCCTTTCTGGATACTGGCATTGAAAGAAAGCAAAGTAAGCAAACTCAACCTCCTGAATTAGTAATTCTTGAATCAGTACTCTCGTGAATCAGTATTGCTTGAACATATTTACTGGATTTTTGAAGTTTGTTTTGCGCCAGAAATAACGCAAACATAGCACTACGAAGTGTTCGAGAACACTCTAGAACCTTATGAAGTTTCGAGAAAACCCTACCGTTAAAGGAATTCTGGGACTTTTTCATAACTGTAGTTTTCTTTTGACTTTGTGTCCGTTTGACCCAAATGTAATTGTTTCGTGATTTACCTGTATTGTTTTATGGCATTTTCTTTCGTAGCCTTTTCAGCATCTATTAAAAGCAGATTTTTGTTTTTCCCTGCAAGAAAAAGCTGTTGTGAAAAGATATTGCTCAAAACGAGAGTACTTTTTTCCTTGAAAAATTCGGTAAATTCTATGTTAAAAATATATATTTTATTATTTGCTGCGGAAAAGCAAAATGGCGTCCGTTTTCCTGAAGCGAAGCTATTTACGATGGTTAGGGTTGCTTATTGGCGAGAGCTATTTGGCGATTGGTGAAATCTTTGACAATGTAGCCCGTATACACAATATTAACTGATTCCTCTTTAAGTGACGTAGAAATAAGGATGCCCTTTATTTGAATATTTGAAAAAAAAATACAACAGTCCTTTCGAATTTTAGCAACCATATTTGGAATCATATTTTTGCTTTTAAACCATTACATATGTAGTTAAAATATGGTACTCATGCCACATAAGACACGCGAGCCCTAGGTTTCCAACCATTGCAGTAGTGCTGAGTTGCCCAACGTGCGGTCTGCGGGCCACAATCCAGCCCGCCAACAGTGTTAATTTGACCCGCTGAGCAATGTTTGGAATAAAAAACATTCCAAAACAAAAATTTTAGATTTCTTTCAGAAATAAGGTCCTTAAAAAGGGCGGTAGAAACCGCGGAGACAGAATAGGTGTTCTCCACCCCCACTTTCTATATCACAAGTGACAAAAAATAACGTAATTGGAAGAAACTCTGAAGGGAGGCTTTTAGTAAATTTTTTTTACGAATCTCGCTGAGATCACTGGCTTACGAGATCCGTGAAAAAGTGTGAAGTGGTCCGCTTTTCAAAAAGGCTGGACAACCCTGCTATAATGCATATGACATTAACGTCACATTTAAGAGACCGAAAATAAAACGAGCTTAAATATTTGATTTTTTGCATACGGTCGAACCTCGTTAACGCGAACAGGCTTAACACGAATTACTTTCAACGCGAACTACTTCCTAAATCATTGTCAACAGTAAATAACTTAGTAATACCATCCACTCCTTTTCAAGCAACACAAATTACTTTCAACACGAACAAGTTTTTTGTCAATAACAAACAAGTTCTGACTGCAACCAAGTTTGCCGTTTTTTATCTCCTTACGTTCTACTAATGATGGATATCTGCATAGAAAGCAAAATATTGAGAATAAATGTTTTTAATTATTGATCGATGTGTATTGGCTATTTTTATATTATGTATATATATATATAACCTTCACGGTATTTATAATTTTACCCGTTTAAGAACTATTATATTATGTTTTCATTTTCAACCTTATTTCCAAGCAAGAAATTAATGTAATTTGTGTTTCAATAACTGAATGTACACTGAAATGCCAGAAAACTGGTACACCACATAATATCGTAGACCTCCCGGCGCACGCAGAAGTGTCGCAACACGACGTGGCATGGACTCGGCTAATGTCTGGAGGTATCCTGGAGACAATTCACACCAGGAATCCTGAAGGGCAGTCCATAAAACCATAGGAGTGCAAGGTGGTAGAGATCTCTTCTGAACAGCACGTTGCAAGGCATCCCAGATATGCTCGATAATGTTCATGTCTGGCGATTTAGGTGGCCAATGGAAGTGTCTAAAGTCAGAAGAGTGTTCCTGGAGCCACTCGGTAGCAACTCTCGATGTGTGGGGTGTCGCATTATCATGCTGAAATTGTCCAAGTCCGTCGGAATGCACAATGGACATGAATGGGTGTAGGTGATCGGACATGATGCTTACGTACCTCTCACCTGTCAGAGTTGTCTCTAGACATATCAGGGGTCCCATATCACCCTAACTGCACACGCCCCATACCATCACAGAAGCTCCACCAGCTTGAACAGTCCCCTGTTGACATGTAGGGTCTATGGATTCATGAGGTTGTCTCCATACCCGTACACGTCCATCCGCCTGATGCAATTGGAAACGAGACTCGTCAGACCAGGCAACGTGTTTCCAGTCATCAACAGTCCAATGGCGGTGTTGGCGAGCCTATACGAGGCGTAAAGCTTTGTGCCGTGCAGTCAACAATGGTACACGAATGGGCCTTCGGCTCCGAAAGCCCATATCAATGATGGTTCGTTGAACAGTTCACACGCTGACACTTGTTGATGCCCCAGCATTGAAATCCGCGGCAATTTGAGGAAGTGTTGCACGTCTATCTCGTTTAACGATTCTCGTCAGTCGTCGAAGGTCCTGTTCTTTCAAGGTCTTTTTCCGGCCGCACCGCTGTCGGAGATTTGATGTTTTACCGGATTCCTGATATTCACGGTATACCCGTGAAATGGTCATATGTGAAAATCCAAATTTTGTCGCTATCTCGGAGATGCTATGTCCCATCTCTCTTGTGCCGACTATAACGCCACGTTCAAAATCACTTAAATCTTGATAATCTGCCATTGTAGCGGCAAGAACCGATCTAACAGCTTTGCCAGACATCTCTTGTCTTACATAGGCGCTGCCGACCGCATCGCGTTACGCTGATTGGTTGCAAAGCTCCGTTATTTGCATACGCACGCCTGTACCAGTTTTTCTGGCACTTCAGTTTATGAAGTAACTCAGGAGGAAAAGGTGGTATTTTATATTTATCCCATGTAGTGAAAGTTTAAAATCTCATAAAATAAATGATTCCCTACTTTATTGTTAAGGTAAATATAAACCTGTCATGTTATATCACACACAAAGTGTTTTCACCCTCTCCGTTGCGCCCTTAACTGACATTTTATATGGTATGTTACGTAAAAATATAACTTGTAATTTGCATATTTGTATATATTTGTGAGCCGTCAGCAATTTATAAGGGATGACGGGTACTTTGGATAAAAAGAGTTTGAAACCCTTGCTATAGGGTTCTAAACTCGATTCCGGAAATGAGAGAGTGTTCGTTTTTTATTTCTTTAAAAAACTGTTTGTTCCTGCCAAATGAAGCGATGGATAGAAATGTTCACCAGCTGGCTGTTTGAAGGTCGTTAACGAGTAAACTGTCATTTAATTACTGCACATGTTCCCGAGTTCGATACTAGACTTCGAAACGACGTCATTTTTTTTCCTTAAAAATGTAGTTTAAAATTGCCAAATAAAGCTACACACTGAAAGAAAGGTTAATAGCCGGCAGTTTCAGTGCCACTAACACTGAAACTTGCTTTTAGTTATAGTATAGCAGGAGGTTTAAAACTTTGTGCTGAGGATTTTGGTTAAGGTCGTTGCAACATCGATTAACATTTCATACAGCATGTCATATGAAATATCTATAACATGTGGTTTGTGCATTTTTGCTTGTTCTGAAGGCTTCAACCATTTAGAAGAATTGGAGGGAAAGCCATGGATATAACAAAAAATCGAAAGCTTCCGTTATATTTAACTGTACAGGCTAGTTGAATAGTTAACTGCCCATCATCAATTTAACACTGAATATCAGTGGAATAGCTTTTTAATCGATAAATTAATCATATTCCGGCTTTGACTGAAGCTAGTACAGTGTGAAAGGTGCTAATACAGTAAATGATTGATGAAATGAGCCATTTAAGAAACCTGTGCTCAACGATTATCTCTACTAAAACAACTGTACCATATTCAATTTTCTATATTTTTCATTTTAAAACTACTAAGTTAATTTTGATGACATTCTCGCGATAACATCACCTCACAGCTTACAATAGTAGAGTTTTGATACTCTTTTAATAGCTACCAAATACAAATAAAGCAAAAAGCGCTATCACATTAAACGTGTGGAATAATCGATATCGCCCTAGCTCCCTTCTTTCCATATCTTTTCTAAGGGCGATTATTTTTAGATAGTTGTTGGCTTCCTTTTAACGGCTACTTTGAACGCGGAGAATGAGTTCGCCATAATTCACAGCATTAATGTATTCTTTTTCTTAGACCTTCAAGCCAAATCGCTTCGGTATATGGGACCCAATTAAGCGCTTATGTTTCTGAAGACCCAGAGGAAAGCGAAAACTTCGTTTGCGATTTATTCATTTCCAAATCCTGATTGGTCCAATAAAACTCGATTGTCAGAAGGGAGACTAATTTGATGAGGAGCAATAGAAAGGAATTTTTTCTGGTTTTGTTCTGTTATCGGACTCAAATGTGATAAGCTAAAGTTGAGATGACTGGATAGTCCCAGAGTTTAATATTCACCGCGAAAGATATTTTAAGATGTGATCCATGTGAGAGACGCTGAACAGAGGATTTGTGCCATTGAACAAATAGTTCTATATAATTGTCAATTTTAATGCACATATATTTTTGTTGAAAGGGAAAAATTAGTACGTTCAAGGATAATATTTAATTATGAACGTGCATATTGGGTAATAGAGGACACTCATTACCGAAATTTTAAGAACGAGACATTTATTACTATTTGTTATATTATGTACACGTTTTTCAACCAAAGAACCTTCAGTGTGGCTCTTTTTGTTTTGTAAAATAATAACATAATACATGTTAAAGTTTTAATTAAATCACGGAGAGGAGATTTATTTTTTAATT
>QLNU02002091.1:17365-27717 GCA_006491805.2 Dysdera silvatica | reverse complement strand
CTATTTTATTATTAATAAAATATGCTTGCAAAAACTCTGCTAAAAATGCTTAAAAATAAAAAATTTCTGACACTGAATAAATTCATCTATATTTTTTTTACATTTGTGGTATTACTTGAACTGAGTTTGTTGAATTACTACTTGTAAGTTATTCAACAGTGTTACTTTGATGTGAGATGTATATACGACTTTCTAGTTCTTTCTATTTTTTGTCTCTTTCAAACAAAAAATGTGTTTAAATCTCTGCCGCATGGATGGTTATAGACAAACAGGTCTTCCTGTATAATGTCTGCATTGAATGGGGAATGTTGGATTCTTAAAACATTGTTTAACCCATGATTATTGGCTCATAACGCCAATCAATGTACATCGCAGGTCCAATTCTTCTAATTCAGACCAGCTATGATCTGCCTAAATTTATTGATTCTTCATTTATGTGTGTGTATATATATATATGGCCTGCAAAAGGGTTGCTGGTATCTAACTGGAAGGAGACCCACACGCTGAACGTATGTGACGATGTGTGGAACCGGCCAGGCCAGTAACCTAGTGTCCTACCCCGCCTTCAAGTGGTGCAGGCTGAGCTTTCTATTTATGTGGCAAATTAATATTTGCTGCACGGATAGAAAGGCGGAAGGGGAGGGCTAATTCACCAACCCGTCTAGCCAGCGTGGTGAAATTATGGCTAATTCCTCCATTATGTTGACACACCAGAAACCATGGCCCCTAGTCTCCAGGTGCTGGAGTGCTCCTGATCAAGGCAGCGGTCAGTGTGGCATGAAAGCAGGGGGTGCTAAGAATCACTGGAATGGCCCAGGCTGCCGTTTGTTATTGACCTTGGCTACGTTTAATGGACGATCCCTTGCTTCTGAAGCAAAACTTCAGGAATTGGAAGAGGAACTAGACAAGATCAAATGGGACATTGTAGGACTCAGTGAAGTTAGAAGAAAAGGTGAAGAGTTGGTGGAACTTAAAAGTGGACATTTGTTTTATTATAGAGGAACGGAAACTGGAAGAACAAGTGGTGTTGGCTTCTTAATCAACAAAAGAATTAAAGACTGTCTTCTGGAAGTTGAAAGTACATCAGATCGAGCAGCGAGGCTCGTTGTTCAACTAACCCAGCGATACCAACTTCAAATAGTACAGGTATATGCACCAACATCAAGCCATACCGACGAAGAGGTTGAAGAATTTTATGAAGAAATCAAAGAGTTACACACCAAAGGGAAACAACATATCAAGCTCATCATGGGGGATTTCAATGCAAGAATTGGACAACAGGAACAAGGAGAGACATCGGTTGGTAAATACGGATATGGGGAAAGGAATGAACGTGGCGATCAACTCATCGAATTTGCAGAAGCTGAAAATCTTAGCATCATGAATTCATTTTTTAAGAAGAAACCGCAAAGAAAATGGACATGGAAACACCCAAATGGGGGAACTAGTGAAA
This sequence comes from Dysdera silvatica, assembly GCA_006491805.2. NCBI lineage: Eukaryota > Metazoa > Arthropoda > Arachnida > Araneae > Dysderidae > Dysdera > Dysdera silvatica. Next base: position 26,264 of record QLNU02002091.1, on the reverse strand, counting down.
TTGACTATATCCTGGCAAACAAGAAATCAATTATTGAAGATTGCAGTGTACTGAACAGATTTAATACTGGAAGTGATCATCGAATGGTGAGATGTAAAGTGCACTTAAATACTAAATTAGAACGACAGAAGCTCATTAGGAAACAAGTAAGTAAGAGGGTGGATTTAAAGAAATTAAAAGAAAATACCGAGGCATTCAAGTTGGAATTAAAAAATCGCTTTTCTGCACTGGAAGGACTTATTGAAGAAATTGATATCTCAGAAGCAAATGAAAACATTGTTAAGACAATAGTTGAAACTGCTGGGGAAATTGGTGGTGTAACCTGTAAAAAGCACAATAGCAAATTATCTGAGAAGACGAAACAGCTCATGAAAAGGCGAAGAGATATGAAGGTGGACAATCAAAATACCAGTTCCAGGATTGAGTACATAGAACTTTGTAAAACTCTGCGCAAAAGCATGAAAGAAGACATAAGAAAATTCAACTGTGAGCTAGTAAGGAAAGCCATTGAAAATAACAAGAGCCTTAGGGTTGTTAAAGGAAGTTTATCTGTTGGGAAGAAACACATCATTGCATTAAAAGGAGAGGATGGCACCGTAACAAGAAATAGGGAAGAAATACTTAGAAGAGTTGAAGAATTCTACAAAAAACTATATGAAAGTAACAGTGGATTAAACGAAGACTCTGAGATAGTCGAAGGAACAGCTCCTAAAATCTTAAAAGAAGAAGTTTCATTTGCAATAAAAAGTATGAAGAAAGGAAGAGCCCCTGGCGATGATGGTATTACATTAGATATCTTAAAAGAAGCTGGAGAATATGTAGAAGACATACTTGCAAAATTCTTTACCAAATGTCTTAACAGCGGTAACATACCAAACCAATGGGATTCTGCAACAGTAATTCTTTTGCATAAAAAAGGTGATAAAGAGGATTTGAAAAATTACCGACCAATTAGCTTGTTACCTGCTATTTATAAAATCTTCACAAAAGTGCTAACACATCGCCTGCAGAAAAAATTAGATGCAGCTCAACCAAGAGAACAAGCTGGATTTCGAAGTGGATTCAGTACAGTGGACCATATTCAAGTATTAAGAGAATTAATTGAAAGAACACATGAATATGAACTTCCATTGTGTGTTGCATTTATTGACTATGAGAAGGCCTTTGACTCTATTAAAACATCAGCAGTCATCAACTCTTTAAGATCAACAGACATTGAGGATGTGTACATTGACATGGTGAAACGTGTGTATAAAAATGCAAGTGCAAAATTTCGGTTACATAAAGATACCAAAACTATCAAAATTGGTAAAGGTGTGAGGCAGGGAGATACCATTTCTCCAAAACTTTTTACTTCAGCTTTACAGATGATTTTTCAGCTGATAAATTGGAATAACAAGGGAATAAAAATAAATGGTGAATATTTAAATCATCTGCGGTTTGCTGATGACATTGTTATTTTTTCAACGGACCCATCAGAACTCCAAGACATGGTACAAGAGCTCTCAACTAGAAGTAAAGAAGTTGGACTCAAGATGAACCTACAAAAAACTAAGATCATGTTCAATAATTTTGTAGAGGAAACAAAAATACAAGTTGACAACATTGAGCTAGAAATTGCTGATTCATATATTTACCTTGGCCAGCTGATTTCAATGGATGGCAACATTATGAAAGAACTCAACAGACGTATTAAACTTGGCTGGAGTGCATTTGGAAGAAACAGTTTTATCCTGAAGGGGAAATTGCCTTTGTGTCTAAAAAGAAAGGTCTTCAACCAGTGTGTATTGCCAGTCCTCTCTTATGGATCAGAGACATGGAGTCTAACAGTTGGAGCAATACGAAAGTTACAGACAACGCAAAGGAGCATGGAGAGGTGCATGCTTGGAATAACTAGGAGAGATCGAAAAAGAAACACTTGGGTGAGAGAGCAAACTAGAGTAGAGGACATCATTGTTAAAGTAAAAGGACTGAAATGGCGATGGGCTGGGCATATTGCAAGAAGAACTGATCAACGATGGACAACAGAAATTCTGAACTGGATTCCAAGAGACCACCGAAGACCTAGAAAACGTCCTCAAACTAGATGGGTGGATGAAATAAGAAAACAGGTTGGGGTGACGTGGAAACGAATGGCCCAGGATAGACTTGTGTGGAAAGCATTTGGAGAGACCTTCATCCAGCAGTGGATAGATAATGGTTGAATATGATGATAGTGGTGATATATGTTCCTTTGATGGTGATTGTTGTTGCAATCATATATAAATTTACGTTATATGTATACATGCAGTAACGCTCATAAATATTTTGACAAAGGGTTTTTGCCAGTCCCATCTATATTAGAGGATTCACTTGCATAGAGATATGTCGTGATTCACTGCGCAGTTTCACATTCTACAATAACAACGAACTAGCTCGGCGTAAGTAATTGCCTTTTCTTTCAGTTCAAATAAGAAAATTCGTTCAAAAGTGTTTTTACATGCTAATTAGTAATTTGTTTTCGTAGATATACTTAATTAAATAATGTGTTATATTTTGCAAAAAGCCTTCTCTTAGTCATTTTTGACTGTGACAGCATGCCAAAAGTAAAGGAATACTCTGAAGACTTGAAAAAAGATGTAATTACAGTTTTTAAGAGAAGTTTGCTCTAAGGCAAGTGTAGCTCGTGATTTTAATCTATCCAGACAAATTGTAAGTGTGTGGAATAAAGTTTTCAATAAGAAAAGAACTATACCCAATAATCCTATGTCTGGATGGCTAAGAAAAACGTCCAGCAGAACTGATAAAATGCTCAGAAAGAATCTGTAGCTAATCCCCGTCTATCTGTTGTAGACATAAAAGATGATTTACAGGAAAATTATAAAGTTAAAGTGCACGTTTCCACCATAAAAAGACGTCTAAATGAAGTAAATTTAAATGGCCGCCGGTCAAGCAAGAAGCCTCTTATATCTAAAAAGAATAGAAAGGCTCAATTTAGCTTTGCCCCGAAATATCGAAACTGGACTTATAAGTTCACTCTTCATCGGTCCTCTGGAGTTATAAATGTAAGTTTAACCTTTTCTCATCTGATGGAATTCAGTATGTTCGGCGCCTTCCAAACAAAAGAAACGCTGTTAAATATCAAGTTCCAACCAAAAAGCATGGTGGAGGAAGGTTATGGTATGGGGTTGTTTCTCCCGCCACGTGGTAGGACCTCCAATTCGTGTTAATGGAAACATGGATCGCTTCAAATATTGTGATATACTTAAAAATCATATGCTACCCCATACCTGGAGGAAAATTCACGCTCGTTGGATTTCCCAACATAACAATGACCCAAAACACACATCTCAACATGTCAAAAGTTTTTTGAAGCAAAAGGAATTGAAAATGTTTGGTTGACATAGTCAAAGACCAAATTTAAACCCAATCGAGCACATGTGGTCAGAACTAGACAAACGTGTCAGACGCCAAAACTACCAAAATAAGAACGCTTTTTTCAATTCTTTGTATCATGAGTGAAGAAATATTCCTCAAGAGCGCATTGTAAATATAATCGGCACAGTGCGAAAAAGACACACGGCTCTTATTGCTTCCAGTGGCCATCCAAACAAATATTAAACACTGAAGTGTTTTTTGCTTTTAAGTTATCAGTCAAAACAAGACTGAGCTATAAAAATAACATTTGTCAAAATACTTATGACCCAAGAGATTAAGATCAAGTATAATTTCTATTATTACAAGCTTTGAAATAAATGCTTTTTTATACATTTTTAAATATATATTATTTCACTATTAAGGTATTTTGTATTCAGATAGAATGAAACATGGAGGAAATAAAATAATTGAACGAAAACTTTTTTGTCAAAATACTTATGAGCGTTACTATATATGATATTTGTTTGTGTGAAGCGAATATTCAAGGGGATCTGGGTAATAGCAAATGGACCTACTGTTTTGCTTCCTAAAAGTTTTTCCCCAATTTTTTAGAAAAATTTGAGCAAGGTGTTTGGGTATATATTAAACAATGACTATTCTCAATTTCCTGAAGAAGACCAGCGAAGCCTGGTGGAAATGGGCATTGTGTAATTAAATTTTCGTTTCAATTTTCGTACAATCGCTGTAAAACCATAAGCGAAGTTCTCAAGTCCTCTTGTTTTACCTGAGATTCCCCTAAAAAAGATGATGACAATGCGCATGTGTCACTCTAAGCTTGTTGTATTAAATTATGTCTGAATGTATTGGTAGCGAGGACTAGCTCAGGTTAAAAAGAAGATTCAGGAGTGTGTTAAAAGGTATTTCGTTACTAATGATGAAACATATGTGCGAGATTACTCACTGACAGAGTAGTAACCATTCCTCTGTCCACACCCGATACGTGAAAATATTTTTAAACTGGGAAACAGGACAGCCATAAAAAAACCCAGAGTAAAAGTTAAGAAGATTCTATTTCGCATATAAACTGCATGCTTTCCAAAACTGAAAAGTTTCGAAATGACAGGAGGAAATTGCGTTTGAGATACGAAAATTCGACGGGCGGCGGGTTCGTCATAAACCTTCCCTTTTCTCCCTATTAAGAATAAGGACATTTAAATTGCGTTCGAAATATTTATTCGTTCGAAATGGCCGAAGATTCCGAAGATTTCGTCAGTGGTAGGGAGTTCGTTTCCCTTTTTGCGCGCAAACAGATCTTTTAACGAACGGGAATTGGGTGTGGACATCTGAATACTACTTCTGAAATGGGAAGTGCCAATCGGTGAGCTTTTTAGCTGATGAGTTTGGAATTTTCTATGGGCGTTTTTCGTAATCATCGAAATCCCTGTCTGCTACTTACTTTGATGGGAATCGTTCTTTGTGAAAATTCATGCAATAGAAGAAATCCTTGTTTTCGTGTGCCTGCATGTAATAAAATATTTACGGGAAGAAGAGCTTGCATTATTACAATAATTACATAAGGGTTATTAATTTTTTTGTACAAAAGAGATTATATATTAGAAAAAATTTAACCTTGTTTTGCCCCCGATTTTAAAATTTATGATTTTCAAAAGTGTGTTTTGTGGGCTCATAATTATTTTTCCCGAGGAGGAATTATTAAATTAAGAAACAATTTTTATCAACGTTTTAAGACGTAGGAATATTAACGCCGATGTTTAGCCATCTAACTATGCCATAACATCGGCGTTAATATTACTACGCCTAAAAAAGTTGATAAAAATTATTTCTTAATTTAATCTACGTGGTGTTCGATTTGTGTAAATATGAGGAATTATTACGCAAGTATTGAATTGTAATAAATCTTTTTTTTTCTGAATATTCGAACCTTGGTTAATACATTGATTCCTTTATGCTTGTGGCGTATTATTTATAAATAATCGTTTAGTATAATACATGGTGCGTTAAAAATTATGTGAAAATTTTAAAAAATCATAAAAAAAAAAAGGAACAAAAATAATGCTAAATAAGCACGGTTCGCGCGGAAATTTTTCTAGGAAAAATCAGATTTTTTTTAGTAGCAAAAAATGTTTAGTTCAAAAAATCACCTACAAATGGTGCTGAAAACTCCAAAAGACAATGGACAGGACAACTGTGCATTCCATCGATTTATTATTGCAACAGTTGTTCAATATGACCTCCAAAACTTTGTATGACAGAACTAAGGCGAACAAGACATGTGGACATTTCTCGTCTTCAGTTGTTTCACCGTACGAAATTTTCGCAACGCAGTGGCTTCTAATTCAACATTCAGGTAGAAGAACTTCATAAGCAACGCTTGATCTGGCAACGATGACATTCGCAAATTATGCAGTACTGTTGGATTCGAATGAACAGTCCACATTCATCTAGGTCTTTTAATTGCAAGCCTGCATTGCATGCTTCTGCTGAATACCTTGCACCATCTGCAGGTGACTTTTAAACTAAATATTTTTTGTGACTAAAAAAATCAGATTTTTCTGGAAATCCTTTGGTGCAAACCGCGCTTCTTTATCTTTCTTTGTTCCTTTTTTTATGATTTTTTAAATTTTAACAAACTTTTGATGCACCATGTATTTAGCATTGGTTGAAAATCAGATATTCACGTTTTTTTTTTTTTTTGTGGTGGGGGAAATGTTCCGTTAACAGGACCAAATTAGTTAAAAAAAGACGATCCCAAATCTGGGATCGCACTCGGAATCTTGTAAAATGACGTAAAGCCCTTCTAGTTTTTAATAACTATCAAACAGCCAGCTATTAAGTGCCTCGTTCTTTTATTTGATACGCTCTCAGTTAATAAATATCCTGATTTCTTATATTTGGGTATTGGATTCACTTGGCAGAGCAAACCTTTTTTTTTTAGAGGGAGGAAAAAGGCGTTCGCAACCGGTAATTCTGGACCCTGGTAGGGATTTCCAAACTGCGCGGCGATTTTCGGTGCCAGGACGTCGCGATGTTGACTGGTATTTTTACGTGACTTGTTATATGAAAATATTTATAGTTTATAACGTGGGGATTTTGAACATTTTTGTATATTTCGGAGCCGCTGATAATTTGAGAGATTATGTGAGTTACTTGACAAGGCAGTTTAATAAACCCTGCTCTAGTGCATCGGCAGCTCAGTTGGTGGCATATTTTTACGATACAAGGACCCAGGCCTTTAGCCAAGCCGAGGCCAGCAGGGCCATGTCCCCAGTTGCCCCATCGAGCTATTTATATATATATATATATATAGAGAGAGAGAGAACAATTCCCAGGTGCTTTGTGCCCCATATGACCTTTGCCTTGCCCCAGTTGCCCTTTCATCCTGTCTACGGGTCTGCAAGGACCGCAAGGTCAAGGTCCGATGAGATGTAAGTTTTTCGAGGGATCCGGTTTTCTGCTTCCAAGAAAGCCAATCCAGACTGTTGTTTTTTAGTTGATAATTTTTTTAATCACCATTCGCAATCGAAACAGAATTAATGGCACGCTTGGCGTTACCAGGGCGTTACTGCGGAGACAGCTCGGTTGACAAATCCGTCAGAACAGTTACCTGAAGGTCCCTGGGTCGAACAGAGCTCGAAACGTTATTTTTCCCCGTTTTCTGACTCTTGCGGTCAAAGAGAGCTAAAACTTGAGAGCAAATCATTGAATTTAATTATGATAGCCCTTATTCTTTTTATATCCAAGAAACATTCGTTACAAGGAGATTAAAATTATCATTGTAATAACACCATCGAAATAAGAATACAAAAAAATGAGAACCACACCCAAGAAATGAAAATATCTAATTACTGTAAACGATGCTAGAGTGCGCTATTAAACTACTGCATCAAAATACTTTTTACTCCTCGAAAACAAACCAAGGTCAACACGAAAAATCTCACGAAGGTGAGAAGAAAATTACAAAGCATTTATCCTGTTATTAAAATACCATTAGAGAAAATTTATTCTCTGGAGACTCGGTGGAGACAATGCGAAACTCTAATTATAATCATAATTAAAATGAATTATAAACATACCATTCTTGATTCTTTGTAAAAGTGTTGCCATATGTCGCAGATCTTGACTTCATTTGGAAATTACCACATACTACTTTAATAAAGAAAAAGTTACTTTATTTTTATACGAAGATAGAATTTTGAAAACTTGTGCATTTTGAATCATTTAAATCGGGTAAGTTATCAGTTTATAACAAAATAGTACTATACATAACTTGTATTTAATTAAGTTATCCTATGCTATTTAAAGGGAAAATTAACGGCTTACAACCATCACGAATCATCCATCCCACAAGATTTGGCATTTTCTCAAATAAGGTTTCGAAATGACTAGAATTGTCCGTAATATAATCTTTATTAATAAATAATATTTTGATTTTTCCTATTATATATTATAATAATTATAAAATTCTGAGTAGGCAAATCTTTCCATAAACGAAACTAGTATTCCTCTGATGCTAACCTTTCTAATATTCTGTATTCTTACTGCCAGAAGAGTGTCTCGCAACCTGTATGCTTTCTACTCTCTTCTATTTGAAACCCACCTAATAGAAATGGAATACTGTTGCACTAATTCAATGCAGATAATTCAAAGATCATTCACAGTAATGTATCCATGCTGCATATGTTATGGGCTAAGTAAATTATGATATATGTCACGTCCTATGGCCTTTATAACATGTAGAATTAATTTTAATAACATAATCCTTTAACGTTGTAGATAATAAGCTAGAGTCGTTGTGGCACTCGCACATTGATAATAAGGTCACATACATAGAGCTTATTTGGAAATCTGTTATTATGTACAAAACACATTTTTAAGAATATTGCATTTGGTGAGGGACATTTAATGAATATAATATATAATCATACGTGTGCATTGTCCTTTTTTAGGAGAACGTTACATTCTAATATCCTCGGCGTAGCACCTTGTGTAAAGGTGTTGGTGATCAGGGTATACAGATAGATTCTTATTGAAATTTCACTTTATCTCTGCATCGTTATTTAAACCTAGTCTTAAATGTTATGAAAATCTCATGACGTGCTAAAAAGCGTACATTGCGCAAAATCTATACATCTCAAGTCTCAAAGGCATACTCAACATTGTCCCAGTAACTCTTCTGGATGAAAAACTACGTGATGTATGCGACCAACGGCCATTCAAATACTCGTACGTACGAGAATGTATCGACAAGGATTTCTGCATCGACATTTATTTTGTACAATACAATAATTCTTTATTCCGAACCCCCCAGTTCGAATTCAAAGCTGGATTTTAAGGATTTGATAATTCAGTCTCACACATTAATAGTTAAAATTATAACTACAAATTAATAACTATAACAACCATAAATCAACAAAAACAATAACAAACTACTAATTCGAACAATAATTATAACTTAATGGCTAAAGTAACAATTATAAATTAATATTTAGAATAATAATTATAAATTAATATTTAGAACAAT
>QLNU02002091.1:0-17265 GCA_006491805.2 Dysdera silvatica | reverse complement strand
GACGACATTTTGTCGAATAGTGTACGTTGATTATTACGCCGTTAATTTCAGAAGCACTAAATAAATGAAACAAAATATTCAACAAATACAAATTTAGCTATTCTTATAATCCCGTGCGGATATATTTGAAACCCTCTATAGTAGCTTGGTATAGCTCAAAATGCTTTCAAATTGAGAACTTTTTCAATTATGTTATTTTATTATTTTACATGGTGCAGCGACAGTTCAGATGAATCTGCTCTAGAACCCAGAGTTTTCTTGGAGATCCGAACTGCTGCTTAGAAAACCAAACCCCGAAGTACGAATCAACCGAAAAAGCGGCAAGCGGTTGATGATGGTGGGATTCAAATCCAGGCGGTCTCTGTGTGTGGGTATACGGTAGACAAGCGAGTTTCCTTCAGGCTATGATTCGGCCGACTTCCACATTAAAGTGGGGAGTTGTGTGGATGCAGGGGATGAGTTAAATCGAAAGAATTAATTTCTGTACGTTCACGCTTCCTGATTCATGCGAGAGCAGAAAAAGACCATGGCCCAGGCTATTCTAAAATCTGCAACTTAACTACTGAAGACAGCAGCGTGTGATCTTAACAGTATACCCCAATATAGTTACGATACATTAGATATGCACCATAAATATGAAGTTAAGACCATGCATGGGTGTTCTCAGAAGGTGAGTTAACGTAGCACCGTGAGAGAAAACTATACCTCTCTAGTTCAAGGCTAGCCTGTTTTTAACGACTCAGAAAGTATGAGGATTACTGGAAGTAATTCTCTTGACAAAATACCTTCACATCCATGAACTTTATAAGCGCACTTAAATATTATTATTGTGATTTTCTATATACGTATGAAGAGCAAATAAGAAAGATTAAATAAACGTAGGGAAGAACGGTATAATAATAAAGTTCTAAAAGGCTTACATATATATAGGGTGATTATAACATAACGTGAAGTGTTCAGAGCCATCTAACGAGTAAAGTATGGGGTGAAACATAACAAAATTTGGTAAGTGTACATAGTGGACCATGGGATTTCAATTTCTAACAAAATTAGTACCAAAAGTGGCCACCAGAGAAAATTTTGGCACTGTTTACCGAGCAAAATGCACTAATTTGCATAATCATGTTCCGTGTAGCCATCATGTGGATAAAAGGAAGGGTTGGGAGAGTTCTCATCACTCTGAGGCCAACTGCCTTTCGATGGCTTTTACCTTACGTGATCGTGCTTTGTTAGTCAAGCTGTATTATCAGCGGAACGAGAATGCCAATGCTGCCCTACATGAATTTCGATGGATGAAGAAATTACGAAAAGGACTGATAAGCATAACAAACTTACAAAACATGATTCAACGATTTGAAACTACAGGAATTCTAGCACGGCAATCAGGCCGGGAACGCAAAGCGATCAGTAAACAACAAGTTGAAGAAGTTGCAACTGCTATTGTGGAACAGGAGATGGCGAATATGCAGGGTACCAGCAATGCTCTGGCAGTATGCCGGCACACCCATATTACCCCATACTAACGATGCGGAAAATCCTGCATCAGATATTGAAGTTTTACTGGTATAAAATCTGTCCTGTTCAAGAATTGCACCCTGGCAATGCGGCCACCTGAATTGAGTTTTCATTGAGATTCTTCGCACGTATAGCCTTGGCAAATTTTATGGAGTGATGAAGCACACTTTTATTTGAACGGTGTTATTAGCACACACAACTGCGGCATTTGGGCCGCGACTAATCCGCACGCTTGTGTATAGTGCGTTTGCGCTCAGTTGTCGCCAGATACCTTTACCAGACGGGTTGTTCCATTGCAGGTTTATGGAGGGCGTCTTGCCCGAACTGTTTTTTTGCGCGGGAAAAACCAGTTACAGCAAGACTCCCTTCCCTAAACTGCAATGGAACAACCCGTCTGGTAACGATATCAGGCGTCAGATCTGCGCGAACGGACTATACAAGAGATTCTCCACTTGCCAAAATGACAGTGTGGTGTAGCTTTACGGCATTTTTTATCATCGGTCCTTACTTTTACGAGGAAAATCGCCAAAGTGGACCAGTAACCTGCAGCGTCAATGTTGACAGGTATGCCGATATGCTAGAGAACTTCGTGGTTCCACAACTGCAGCAATGAGGATATGCGATTCGACCATACTCATGAAGGATGGTGCACCACCCCACATTGGACTTAAGGTACAGAGTGCGTTACGGCAACATGTTTTTGACAGCAGAATCATTAGTGGTGCATTTCCCACTGTATAGCCACCGAGGTCGCCTGATCTTGATCCTTGTGATTTTTGGCTGTGGGGATTTCTTAAAGGTGTTGTGTATCAAAGACCTGTCTCTGATATCGCAAATTTGAAATATTGAATAACATTATAGGTAAGATAAATTAATTCCAATATGTTGCGAGCCCGTCGAAAATACCGTGCAACGTATGAAGTTCTTGGGACATCAAATAATGGTGGTCATACTGAACTTCATTTGTAAGTAACAATCGTTTGTTGTTGATAAAATTGATGTGTGCTGTGTCGTTTGACATTTACTTATTCCTTATTCACACTAATACACTTAGCAGCGCCAAAATTCCCCTGGTGGCGACTTTTGGTACTCATTTTTTTTAGAAATCCAAACTCCATAGTTCACAATATATGCCTACCAAATTTAGTTATGTTCCGTCTGATACTTTAATCGCTAGACGGCTCAGAACAACTTAAATTATTTTATAACCACTTTGAACTATACACTTATCAAGTATACATACATCATTGGAATTGCGTAACTTTGCAATACACTCTCTGTATAGGTGGGACAATTTCACTGGAGTATAGTGCATATAACAAATATGGTACCTAGGGAAAGATCTCGTAATGAAGCAGCGATTAACAAGCTAAGCAAAGAAAACGAAAATGTTATCTAATAATTTCTGACTAATGTATAACTGTTTATGCCAAGATCTCATTTCTTCAGTTCAAGCTCTCTCATTTTTTATAAATATAACATCGATTTTAACCACAATGAAATCGCGATTTAACTAATGGTTCTAATATTACTTTTAATAGCACATATGCTTGTCATTAACTCCAAACGACACTCTAAAGCTTATAATATCTAAAAAATATAAAGTTTTTAAGCGCTAATGACATTTTAATAGCTTTTTAAACCTTCTGGAAATGTCTTAGTCAATGCATTAGTAAACCACCTACTCGTGGAAACAGCACAGCTCAAAAATGCGCACCCAAAACTATAATTATTCTTAAATCTACACACTAGTAATGTTGCGTTTGTTTTTTGGGGGGGAACAAGGAATGACATGTTTTACAATTCTTGGTCACCACCATTTGCTACCCAAACCCCTATCTAGTACTATGATGCAATAAGGATTTAATGCGGCATAAAGTTTGAACCTATAATAAAAACTTATTTTGAGGCAGGTTGAACCACTTTATCAGTATATTCTTTCCTAGCTCTTCATCTTTTATACTTCATTTTTGTGTCTTCCCTCAATAATTGTCATTGGGATTTCCGAGTTCTTCCAAACAAATGTGTCCTGCCTATTTCATTTTTCATTTTTTCACGCTAAGCCGTTTTCTCGTTCCTCAAGCATTTGCAAGAGTTTTCTCTTACTTACTCTGTACATCTAAACTCCATCGTACGCTAGTTTTTATTAGTAAGATGGTCTTCCTATAGGGCAATATAATTGATGCAGATATTCGTCCCTTTCTCAACTATTTTTCGTATAGGGATTCAGTCCATCGAGAACAAATATTTATCTTTCAGATAATTTATTCTCCACTAGAGGTATATTCTACACTGACCGAATCAGTTACCGATATCTGCTCATCTGTTATAGGTAGGTGGATTCAATCTGCGACAAACTGTACACACTTCTATTATCCAATCTCCATTGCATAGGCGACCAATTTATTCATGTGGTTTTGTTGAACGTTCTTTGTGTTTGGTATTGTAGAGAGCGTGGAACAAGGGCGGACATAGAGGAGGGGTCACAGGGGTCATGACACCCTCAAAATATATTTTTTCACTGTAAAAAATTCCAACTTTCATGATAAATGAAGGGTGTTATTCCAAGACCATGGCAAATTCTGTCCTTGACTTCACAAAATGTAAGTCTGTGTCCGTCCCTGGCGTGGAAGATATGTGTGCTTGTTCACGTATACTAGTCCATGGATTTTTTGATCGATATTGTTGTGAATGTGATGTGTGCGCACCATATGATGTCATAGGTTTGCATAAGGACCTTTTGGATGCAATATTTGTAAGAATTGCTGTTGTACTATCGTTTCTTCACTGATCTTCTGTTCTCGGAGCAATTTTTGCATTGCATTCCATTGTTGAATCAAGCAGTATATGATATGGTATGGGACACAGTTTAATCTTTGAAAGATTTCCTATTTAGATTTATATTACATTGACAGTAAATCAAATCGTACTGTGGTCTTAACTCTCGTAGCTCTTTATGTGCATTATCTACGTTTTAACATTTTTCAATTCTATTCCAATAACTTACGTTTCTAACATATGCCAACTAATCTGCACTTAAAAACAAATTGCTCTTTTTCTTTTCCAACTACCTGACTTTTGCTTGTACAACAGCTACTGCTCGAAGCCTTAAAATCTTACACAAATTTATAAATTTCTATATTACTGAACAGAAATCTCCATATTTAACTGTATAGGTAAAATTATCCACATTAACACCTTTTATAATTGCAACTACCAGCTCCTAAATACACTCTATAAAAAAAAAAATCTACGCACTAAGAAGGAGTAGTTCGATTGTAATGAAATTTCGTATGTAAAGATATTTTGACCGAACATGCCATTGATTAAAATTTGGTGCCCAATGAATGAATAGAAGGAATTCCAGCGCATCGGAACTGCGCATTCAGCAGGTGTATATAAGGAGCGATTCTCAATATGTGGTCAAAATTTCTGTTGCATTTTGACTGCGGATATCTTACGTCGACTGTAACAATGCCTCGCCGAAAGATTCGTGCTCATTACGAGCATATGTCAGAGTTTGAAAGAGGTCGTGCTATCGGATTGAAAGAGGCTGGTTGGACGAATCGAAGAATCGCTGGACATGTGGGTCGAAGCGATGCGGCGATTGGACGGTGCTGGCAAGAGTGGGTCAACAACGGCAGATGTCAGCGTCGGGATGGCAGTGGTCGACCTAGGGCCACAACAGAACGGGAAGACAGAGCGATTGTCAGAGCAGCTGTCACAGCACCGGATTCGTCGTTATCAACTATCCAACGTGTGGCCCGCACACATGTGTCCAACATGACCCTCTGCAGACGACTGAGAGAGCGGAATTTACGCTCGCGCCGACCGTTACGCCGCTTACCTCTCACGCCTTTACACCGTCAAGTCCGATTACAGTGGTGCCGGGCTCGATCAACTTGGAACTGCGCTGACTGGGGACGTATAGTCTTTAGTGACGAGTCCCGTTTCCAACTGTGTCCTGACGACAACTGCAGACGTGTCTGGAGACGTCCAGGGCAGCGTGGGGATCCTGCCCTTACTATCGCACGCCACACATGCCCACAACAGGGCGTTATGGTCAGGGGGTGCCATCTCCTTTGATAGCCGGACCCCTTTGGTGGTCATTTCTGGCACACTTACAGCACAGCGGTACGTAGACGACATTCTACGACCGGTTGTGTTACCGTTCCTTTTGCGACACCCTGGACTTACGTTTCAACAAGACAATGCCCGGCCGCACACGGCACGTGTTGCTATGAATTGTCTTCAAGCTTTCCCAACACTTCCTTGGCAAGCTAGGTCTCCTGATCTCTCTCCCATAGAGCACATTTGGGACGCTATGGGAAGGCGATTGCAACCATCCAGGAATGTTGACGATTTAGCCCGATAGTTGGTGACAATTCAGCAAAAAATTTCGCAGGACACCATCCGGTCTGTGAAGCGCCGGGTGACAGCTTGCATCCAGGCCAGAGGTGGACCAACGCCTTTTTGACTTCCTCCCTTTGTAACGGTCAAACTCTGCAATAAATCATTCAATTGTTCTGAAATTTTAACCGTTTTTTTTATGAATGTTCTTCACATCCACCAATTTTTATCGCAATCGGACAACTCCTCCTTGATGCGTCGATTTGTTTGTTATAGAGTGTGTCTTAAAATGAATACTTTTAACTTTGCCTAACAAACCTAACTTTGTAAGAACTAAGCTTAGAATGACACGAATTTATTGCATCAGCTATAGAATATTGCATATATGCTCCTCAATACATTGCTAAAACAACCCCACTTTTAACAAATAAATGTGTACTAACAACTATTTATTTAACATGAAATGGTATCAATAAATTAAATTTGCTAAATATTATTAAATTTCTTTGAAAATTATCAAAAAATTACGATAAAAGACGAAAATAAATTACGATAAAAGACGAAAATAAATTACGATAAAAGACGAAAATAAATTACGATAAAAGACGTTGATGAATATTGATGTAAAATATTGATACATAAAATTGATAAAAAATTTGGTTTGAAAAATTAATGCAGAGTTCTTAAATTATGTTCTTTTATATAATTTGCAATGACCAATTGCTTTTGTGCCGGTATGGGCTTAAACTGATTATTCTGACTTACTAGTCTCTACCTTTCCTTGCTCAAGACGAATAAACTCAATCGTGTTACATACTAAAAAAGCACACTAAATGTATATTACACCTAAAAGTTTGGTTAGTTTGCCATGCAAATTTGAAACGTTGAATGAAAAACCAAATTTCTTCAATCAGTGTATCAATTTTGAAATATTTCTGACAGAAAAGGCATGCAAATAACGCAAAACACTGTTACAAACGTAAAACATCTTAATAGTTTCACATCAAAAATTAATTAATATATTATATACTATATTATATATATTTAATTAGTTTTCTTATTCGCACAAACATATTTCGTTTCATAGAGAATTAAATAAGATATAGATTTTTTTAAATGACAAACCAATGTATGTTTGTGCATATATATACACGCGTACTAAAATTATCCCTATTTAAAATATCAGTTTCTAAAATTGTGCCAGATTTGGTCACACGAGGATAATTTTAAAATTTAGTTTTCGGTCTAATCTATAAAAACTGGAAGCTGCTCCTACACAATACTTTCCCCATATACGTAGGTGTATACAGGGCACGCATACTGCAAGTAGGGAGCGATTTTTGATTTATACACTACGTGACAATGAAAATGCAACAATGGGCAGAAAGTGATAAAAATCGGCAAGCAGAGAGAGAGAGAGAGAGTGGGTGAGTCAGTAACGAATAATAAGTGATGTTTATTGCAACATGATACACCTATATACTGCGCGACAACACCCTCTGATCAGTAGGTTGTAGAAGCGCAACACATGAGGCTCAATAAGTATGTGGATGGTGTACTACGGAATGGCTACCCATTCCCTGTCAATCATTTGCTAGAGATCACCTTCTGAACACGGCGGTGGCAGCGCACGCAAGCGCCGTACAATCATGTCCCAGACGTGTTTGATTGGTGAGCGATCAGGAGAGACTGGTTGCCAGGTAAGCACCTGGGTACCTTGCAAGACATGTTGGCTGATGTGTGCCGTGTGTGGTCTGACATTATCCTGCTAGTAAATGGCATTGGGCACCCCCTGAAGGAAGGGTAGTGTCACCGGTCGCAGCACATAATCCACGTATCGCTGGGCCGTTATAGTGCTCTCAATACGGATCAGAGGTGACCTTTCATAGTAGACGATGACGCCCTAAATCATGATGCCACGTTGTTGCTCGGTGTGCCTTAACTGTGGAACGGCACACCGAGCAACAGTGTGGCATGGTGTGCATTTCCACAGTTAAGGCCAGATTAGACCTGTCACCACATCGTAGCCAGACTCCTACACGGTGAGTGTTATTGCTGAAACAAAAGCGTGACTCGTCTGAGAAAAAGATCCTGTGTTATTCCGCCGCCCACATGGCTTTATTCCGACCCCCATTGTAAACGAAGGCGTCTGTGCTGTTGGGACAATGGCAGCCTTCTTAAAGGCGCCATGAGTGCAGGCCGTCGTCGACCAGTAGGAGGTTAATGGCCCTGGTCGATATGGGAGCACCGAGATTGTTCTGCACATGCTGTAAAATGGCGACGGAAGTGGCCTGCGAAGCCGCCAACGCTTTCCTGGGGGGGGAGTCGGTCCACGCGTTCTGACGTCCCTCTGGCTCCACCTGCACCCCTCAAACGTGCCACATTCCCTTGTTCCAACCATCTTCGCTAAAGCCAGTGCACCGTGAACGCGTGTAGGTGGCTGTCCGCTGCGATTTCACGTATAGATCAATCTGCCCTTCTGAGTTCGATCATCATCACCCTCGTAAAATCGTCTGTCTGCTGGAACTGCCTCAGTTGGAGTTTACCTGGCATTTTCTGCTACTACACATCTTTTCTGAGAAAAAAAAAATGCAAACGATGTCCCTGGTAGATAGAGCGGCACAACTAGTGCCGATTCTGCAGGTTCCTTCTCTTATATCGCATTCAACGTGTGTGTGACAACTGCGCATTTCGCATCATTTATGTAACTTGGTGAGTTGCATCTGCCCTGCAATTTGCATAATTTTCTGCCCACTCATTCTTGGTGTTGCATTTTCACTGTCACGTAGTGTATTCAGAAAAAGTAGGGGAACCTCCTTAATGGACGAAAAATGAATAATATGAGTATAAGCAAAATAATCCCGATAATGACTCTGGTTAACCCCAAAATATGGACATAATTTCAACTGGTCATCCAGATACAAATTTTTGCTTTTAAGGAGATTATTGCGGATCACCTAGTATTTATACTACGCGCTTTTACACTATACTCTGTATGTATCTTTAAAGTTTATTACTCAGCACTTCGGATGTTTCTACCCATAATTTTTTTACGTAGAAGCATTCGATTATTTTACATATATTATTTATATTATTATTTTATATATATTATTTATATTATTATTTTATATATATGATTTATATTATTATTTTATATATATTATTTATATTATTTTTATATATATTATTTATATTATTATTTTATATATGTATTTATTATTATTATTTACTTCATATTCACTGACTTTAGATTTTGCCAGCATATTTTATTGGATGGTCGGGACTAGTCAAGCCTATGTTTTGTCATTTATTCCGACTACCTTTCAAACCCCGTAGTTTGTTCTATTACACTGCATTGTAAAAATTTTTTTGTGACTTAATAAAATATAATAATGATAATAATAATATAGAGTATAGTATAGAATATAGTTCACAAAGATTTTGCGTATTTCTTTCTTCCTTCCATCAATCCTTAGAAAGACGTGAGGATTTTATAAACGATGCATTGGTTTCGCATAGCCTTATTTATTATTATTTTTTATCGACTTTTATGTTTATTTATGCTGAAGTCTAATGTCGATATATATTAAAATATATTTATATAATATCAGTGCCGGAATAAGGTTTTTGTAGGCCCTAGGCTGGAAGGGTAGAATGGACCTCTAACTATGGGTGTAAACAGAAATTTCATAAAAGGGTTACAGGTTTATAATAAAGGGTTACGAAGCTACAATTCCATATATTCATATGTATATATAAAAAATTTCCTCGCAATGGGGGTTATAACCTCATCAACCCTCCTGAGTACGTACGTCAATGCCCCTAACGAATGCAGCCCTGTAGATATTCAGTCAACAAATCATGAATAGTCCTTTGAAGTTCATTATCTTCAATATTCAGGTTCACCAATAATGAAAATTCCTTGGACCTTTCTAAAACAACGCCTAAGCTTAAATAACATCAGAGCCCTAAAATCACGAGGCCCCAGGCCCGGACTTATTTGACCTATACGTATAATCCGGCACTGCCTGGTGCATCCTAGGACTTATGAAAGAATCTGGTAATACGCTTTAGCTATTGATTTCCTTCCATTTCTAATCTACCTATCAGACCCTTAAGTTTCAAATGTAATGAAAATAAATCGATAATTGTTCACTTTGTATACCATCTAATATTTATCTAGAGTGAATGTTAATTATTATTAATACATACTTCGGTTTATAACACTCATTTCAGGGAAATTTTTTATTACTATGATTATTTGCAGCAGTTTGAAGCCATAATGATAGTTATTGCGAATAAAACCAAACGCTAGGATCTTTGGCTCCTATGTGTCCAAGCTTGTGTTAATCCTTGCTTAGTTGGGAAATTTATGGCCATCGTTTTAAAGACGCTCTTCCATGGCCATTTAGACCAAAATGTCCCCGTTTCATCGTCTTCTAGCAATTCATTTCGGAATAAGCCGAGAATCATCTTTTTGGTCGTTATGGTCGAAAGACATTATGTATAACGTTCACCAACCATTTAATTCAAACTACCAAGTCTTCACTTGGTATTTTACATACGAATAACTTTCTAACACTTCATTTAAAATTCAGTACTTTGTGGTAACGCTTTCAACAGAAAAATTGATAAAGTTAAATCATCCTTTCTTCTGCATTCACTTCGTCGCACCTATGTTCAACAACAGAAAAATAGGTTTTACCGGCGAAAATCAAATTTGAACCAGGTAGCTTTAGTGTCATTTCACTTAATACTAAAGCACAACAATTCTAAAGATGATGTAAAATTGTCATTTAATAACAACAGTTATTTCGATACTGGCATAAGGTTTAAAAATACGACGTTTCAGGAGCCATCTGCTACCTTTGTCAAGTGAAGACAGCATTCGTCCTTGTGAAATATCCTAGTGAAATGTTGTATTGTTTTATTATTGTCATTGAAGAAAAATGTTTACTTCTTAAAAAGTGTAAACTTTAAATATTAAGGAGCCAAGAATATGCCAGTGTCGTACAATGGACTAATTTAACATACCGGTGTATGTTAAATAGAAATAAAAGTTTAAGAATTAAATAAAAGGGCAAATTATTACACGTATGCAGCTAATAAGATGTCCAATTTTTGTCTTACAAACAACAAGTTGACTGAATTTCAGCCTATGGCAATTTTACTATTTTTTCTTGGTGAAAACTTATGATTCACTGATAGACTGTAGAGTTTGAATCAAAAGGTCGTGGGCGCAATGGAATTTATTGTTATTAATTCTTCAACAACTTAACCCATATACTTAGGGGAAGAGTTTCACCTTTGACAAACATGCCTACGCGAAGAAAGCCATGAATGGACGCTTTAAAAACCTTAGTTATCAGAGTAATAGCTATTGCTTCGAATCCAACCTCGGGTGAGTTCACATTTTCCCCCTAAGACTCTTATGAGTCATGAATGGACTTTGGATTGAACCAAGAAATAGCAAATGCAGAATAAAGAAGTTCTTATAAATTTAATTGAATCAATTTAAAGTAATACACAATATCACTCAGCTACTGTTAACTAAGGCCATCCTTTGTCAAAAGGAACATCACGATTGAACTGCTAATGAAAAATGAAATTAATTGGAGTGATAAAGGTACAGTAGTTTTCGAGAGGTTGCGGAATCTCTTATTATATTTTAGATCAGTGGCGAAATTTTACTAATTAAAGCTTATCCCATTCAAAAGATACATATACAGGTAATTCTCGAATTAATTCGTTCTAAGATCCCTTGCACGTAAAGTAGGAATTCCTAAAACGATAACTTATTTCTCGTAGATATACTGTAATAAGTATGTGTTATTCTTTCCGTACAATTCAGTTTTCCCACATAAAATTTTATCAATGTAAAATAAAGGATTATAAAACAATATCTGGCGTTATGTATGAAAAATCATGTTTTCTTCTTTTTTGGCAAGTGGCTTTATTACCAATCCATGGATTGGAAACCATATTTTTAAAGGAAAAAACACCTTCAGGTTCACTGCGTAGAACTCAGGGCTATATTTAGTGATTAGACTTATTGACAGTCTTTCTCTAGAGCGTATTTCCATTTTTGAAATTAAAGCTCATGGGGTTAAAGAAAAAATGGAAGAACGCTTTGGTATTCTCGAGATAGAATTCTGGCCTCTATACAAGGTGATCCAAAAACACCGTATTAAAAGTATATAGCTATGATCCTTGTGCAAAATGGACCACAATTGACCTCTATATGGGAGGGGGGAGGGTCGGAAATAAATATCCATAAAGTTATGCGTACTTTTAGTTTTGAGAGGCGCGATCTCTAATAACCAATTGCGCTTTCAAACCAAAAAATTTCCCTCCTCTAAATCTCAACTCCCGCGAGGCGTTGCTAAATAATAGCGCCAAACTGGTTTTGAGGTATATTTGCATTTTTTGTGATTGCCGAAATTGGCGACTTGGTCATATAATTGGCGCAATTTCATAGATAAAGATTTCAGGGGGTCCTACACAGGGCTGACAACTTTCCTCAGTGGTGCACTACGAACATAGGAGGCCTCAAGATCCGTGGGAGCCCTCTTGGTTCAAAAGCAAGAAGTTTAGTTTGAAAAATCAGGTTCTTGAGTCTCATGACACCGTTTAAGGAAGTTTGCCTAATGAGTGTTTCAATTTTCGCTACGAAGAGTAGAAGTAGGCGGTAAGGGGGTGAATTTCATAGGAGCCCTGTGCGGACAAGGCGGCCGATTACTAAAAGGAACAAACCACTCCGTTTCAATATATATTAGGAAGGTCCGTAGATGCACGCCCTTACAGCTGCGTTACTTCGACGCCCCCTCCTGCACTTTTCAAAATTACTTTGTGCACGTTCATACAAATCGCCACCCTCCCCACCTCTGGGATTCGTACTGGATCCGCCAATGCCCTCCACCTGCCAATCATAAACTTTTATGCTCCGAAGATTCTTTTATTTTCTCTCATGTTTTACCATTCAAGAATTCAGAAGTCTGTCCTGCAGGTAAATAATAAATAGCTTGATAATAAAAGTTAGTATCGAAAAATTACCCTTGATCCAGTAGCGTACGCAGAAAATTCCTAAAAGGGGTTGGTTCGAATGAGAAGGTTTACCTTCACGTCATAGCTTGGGTCCCGTAGACCAGCGCTCGCCAACCTTTCGGACCTCATGGACCACTAAATTCATAATTTTAAATCCCGCGGACCATTAATATGAATTTTTTAAAAAGATAAATACAGGGCTTCTCCTGGTAACCTCATTGCGGCAAGTGAGGGTTTTGCTCTGATTGCGGATAATTATCTCAAGTGCATTCTAGATATCAAAATTTACAATTAATTATTTTAACAGAAAGTTAGAAATTAGTGCTTAAACGTTTAGGATCTTCTCAAGCACATTTCGTGAATTTAGTGCAATATAAAGGCGAAAATTGTCATTCAGAATATGAGAATTTCTTAGAATATTATTTTTGTTTTATTATTAATAAAACATTAAAAATGCAAATAATGTCCAGATTTTTCCAGAATTCTATAACAAACAGTTATTTTGACACTGGCGTAAGGTTTAAAAACACGACGTTTCGGGAGCCAACTGCTCCCTTTGTCAAGTGAAGGCAGAAATGAAAGGCAGGCAGAAATTTCTGCCTTCACTTGACAAAGGGAGCAGTTGGCTCCCGAAACGTCGTGTTTTTAAACCTTACGCCAGTGTCGAAATAACTGTTTGTTATGGAATCTCCTGGTGAAACTCTGTATCGTTTCCAGAATTCTTTCACGGACCACCGATTGGCGACTACTGCCGTAGACCTATAGTGAATATTCTCCCAATTGCGGGAGATTATGGCCCACATGAACCCTCCTTCCGTATGCCTGTCTTGATCGATTCTAAATTATGACTATGAGTGTTAATGGTTCGGTTCGGCAATAGCTTGCCAAAAATTGGCGGCAGCGCAATTCGGAACATTAAATTCAAGAGGAGAGGCCAAACTTTCAAATACAAGTTTCATTGGCTCGAAATTGTTAACTCCCACATTCCAGAGATGCACAGCTAATAAGATACCAATTTCTTGATAATACAGCCCAGATGCAGTGTATTGGACAACTAAGTGCATTATGGGAGTAAATTTTCTTTTTCATCCAATCATGCTTTGTTATTTGTTTATAGCCATAACTCCGTGGTTATTTATTTCCGACCCCCCATGTAAAGGGTCGCTATGGTCCATTTTGTACAAAGATCATGGCTATATACTTTCGATACGGTATTTTTGGAACACCCTATATAGTAACACAACTCAGCTTTCGACTATAATTATACAGGTCTTTTCGAATTTTACACGTTCTTTTGTCTTTTTATGGCATATACGGTTTCATTTATCAGGGTAAAACCAAATATTTCACAGGAAAAAATGACTTACGTTCACCTTCTCGGCATTGAACTCAGGAAGTTTGAACTGAGGGAGGAAATGAGGGAGGAACTGAGGGAATGTTTTCGAATTTCGACAACAGTCGATAATTCCAATACTGGTTTTCAGCTGTCAAATATTCTGCTTCCTTTTTTATAGCATATAGTTTCATTTGCCAAAGGTAAAAAAAACGACGTTCACATTCCCGACATCAAACTCGATATTATCGCAATATTTTCATCTGAAATAATTCATAATTCGAATAGAGATTTTGGTGCACCTATATAAATAATCACTGAAAAAGTTCATAATGTCGAGAATTTGTACAGCAGGAGTTTGTGAATGAGAACTATCCGTATATACAACGTCTTGTTCGTAAGCATATTTGTATGAGTAAGCATATGTTATTTAAAACATTTTATATACTGTATCCTTCCTACTTGAGTGCCAAATTCCTGAAAGAGCATAGGCGTTTTGAGCAAACAAAGCACCTCGATGAATAAAATATCCACGTATATGTTTACTTTCCATGCTACGTGGCATAAAATATCGGATTTTTTTACGAAGCTTAAGCAAAACCAAAGATCGTTTGAAATTTTGAACATTTTTGAGAACGCACTTTAAACTTCTGGTGTTTTGTTTACTTTTCCGTAAACCTTTGCTGCCTGCAAGAAACCAGAATTATTACACTCAGCAGTTTATTTCACCATACATATATATTATTTATATTTTAGTGGGTTTTTTTTAAATCCAAATTCTTATCTTCCACCAGCATTGTTTCGCTTCTGCAGTTTATTTCTTGTTCCAGAAGTTCAAAGGAAACTTTTTTGTCTAAAAAATTCGTATCTTCCAAACATAAATGTATATACACATATAATCACTTTATTATCGCTGGAAATATACTTTTTAGTTGAACGTACGCGTGCCAAACGTATGGAATTATATTTCTTTCATAGAATATAGACAAACATATATGCATTTTTATATTTAATAATTAAACGAAGACATTATTCAATGAATTGAGAGAAATGCTGAATGGATGAAAAACAAAATATCAATGGATTCCAAGTCATTATGGCAGCGGTTTCCAAACTTTTTATGTGACGGAGCACTTTTTGGAAAATAAATTAGCCACGGATCACATTTAAAAAAAATCCACACGAAGCATTATCATCACACTTGTACCAAAGGCATGTATGTGTGTATTTTTGTCTATATTTACCTAACTATAATTTTCAAGTAGTTAGTTAATGACTAACTAATATGTTTATTATGGAGGTAGAAAATGGGGGTGTTTAACGTCTTTGGACGTTAAAATTTCCAGAGATGAATGTGGAAGTTTGTCAATTTTTGTATATCGAAATCCAACTCACACTGACCGATACTTGGACTTCCGCTGACATCACACAACTTGCATAAGGTTTCTATCTTAAGAGCTTTAACACGTCGAGCTCTCATTCACAGTAGCAGTGTTGGGTTAAAATATGTCCAGTTAAGAAAGATCAAGAATATACTTGTGGATAATGGCTATCCGAGAAACTTCATTGCTTGAAGAAGATCTGATAATAGAGACAGATTACCTGTGGAGCAGAGACGGACTAGAGAAACTCTTATTTTACCCTATGTGGAAAGAGTTTCTCAGGAGATTGCGCATATGTGGAAAGAGTTTCTCAGGAGATTGCGCATATGTTGAAGAAACTGATATTAGGACTTTCTACAAGCCAGTAATAATGTACGTAATTTGTTAGTTAGAGTGAAAGATGAAATTTCAGCAGAGGAATTCACTGGAACTATTTACAATATATCGTGGACTATTATTTACTATTATATTTACTATTTATAATATTTACAATAATATACACTAATTTATACATATATATACTACTTTATATATATATATATATATTAATTATTCTAATACTATATATATACTAATACTAATACTTTATATAAATATACTAATTTATATATTTACTATTATTTACTATACCTAGGACTGTGAGAAAGTAAAGATATACTGGGGTGAGATGGGAAGAATTTGTAAGAGAAAAAGAGAACATCATCGTGTTGTGGGAACAATGAAATATCTAATCATCTGGTAGAACGTCCTTGGGAGAAAGGACGTGATTCTGATTGGAAAGTATTAAAAGATCTTCATAAAAATGTTACTCCTCGCCCTTGTAGACTTTTTCTTGAGTCTTGGAAGTTTTCCATTACAAAATCGGGCCATTAACATTGCAAAATCTATGTCTGAATCATAGAAGATTTGTGTAAGAAGATTGGAAAAACCGGGATTAGAGTTCGGGGAAAACCCGGGCACGGGACTATTCTGGGAAAACCTGAGTGCGGAACTCTCCTGAGAAAAACTCAAAACTGGTAGTATAAATATAAAACGTTCTTACTTTCTCAACACTTCGCTTGATAAAGGAAACATTAGTTCCCAAAACTTTGAGGAATCTTTTCTTATAGGTTGGACCAGATTTCAAAATTTTACTAATTATTTTAAGTTCTGGTCAGTCCTTGTATTCTTTTTAAATGTACGGAAATATTATATATTTAAAGTCGATCAACGTATACCCTGCATATTCTTCCCTATTAAACGTATCTCGAAAAATGAGAACATATTCCTTTTTTAATATTGTGTATATATATATATATATCCCACGTAGGATATAAACGACAATAATATGTCGAATAATGGTTGCCCGAAACCCTCAGAATCACGCGAAATGAAAAACATTTCTGCAACGTCTATGTGTCGCTCTGGAAACGGATTGTTCGACGTCAGTAGGGGGAAAGTACTGATTCTGAGGCACTGGCGGGCCTGGCGTGGGGTGGGGGCCTCAGTCTCCGTGCAACTCCGTTGGCGTGTTTTTTATTTGGCGCCCTTCTTCATCCTCGAATAGTTAGTGCATTGTTTTTTTTTTCTAAATGTGAATAGGGGTAAGTTTTAAAGTTTATATTTTTTCTTTTTAACTTTTTCCAAAATAATTAAAAATAA